>JAMKCH010018258.1:0-57980 GCA_023653785.1 Ophioderma brevispina
AGATACTCATAATGAAATATATACATACATATGTTGTGGATACATTGGCACCAGTAGCAGATACCTTAATGTCTGTAGATACTCATAATGAAATATATACATACATATGTTGTGGATACATTGGCACCAGTAGCAGATACCTTAATGTCTGTAGATACTCATAATGAAATATATACATACATATGTTGTGGATACATTGACAACTGTAGCAGATACCTTAATGTCTGTAGATACTCATAATGAAATATATACATATGCTGTGGATACATTGACAACTGTAGCAGATACCTTAATGTCTGTAGATACTCATAATGAAATATATACATACATATGTTGTGGATACATTGGCAACTGTAGCAGATACCTTAATGTCTGTAGATACTCATAATGAAATATATACGTATGTTGTGGATACATTGGCACCAGTAGCAGATACCTTAATGTCTGTAGATACTCATAATGAAATATATACATACATATGTTGTGGATACATTGGCAACTGTAGCAGATACCTTAATGTCTGCAATTCTGTAGATACTCATAATGAAATATATACATATGTTGCGGATACATTGGCAACTGTAGCAGATTCCTTAATGTCTGTAGATACTCATAATGAAATATATACATATGTTGTGGATACACTGGCACCTATAGCAGATACCTTAATGTCTGTTTATAATCATAACTTGGTATCTCCAGCAAACACATTGATATCTGCAGCAAATACATTGGCATTTATGTAGTATGTTATTAAGTGAATGTCATGGAAGCTAGTATCTGCAGATGATAAATTGATACCTTTAGTAGCCCTGTGATTCCTGTGGCAGATACCACAGTATTGATATCAATTATCTTGGTATCTTTAAGAAATTTGTTGCTCTTTGTAACAGGTTTGTCAATATGTAGTTAAATGTTTTAATATCTGTTATTTGTTCACGTTATCTGCAGCAGTTTAACGCAAATAAAATCTGAAATCTGAAAAGATTCCATCTGCCACCAATACACACAATTAGCTGCCAAACAGAAAAATGTAAGACTTATGGTTTAATACTAGATCAAAATATCAAATATCAAATCAGTATTGTAAATTTCTGAATACTTTTCTTCACCAGCTTGGGACGAATGGATACCCATTTGCAATTACCAACAACGGCTACCTATTGTTTCACCCTGATCTGAGACCTAAGTATGGTGAAAATGGCGAGTGCACAAATCCAAACTATAAGAGTGTTGACTTGGCAGAAGTCGAACTTTCAGATGTTGATGAGAGGGTAATGCTTAATATTTTTTATTGTTGATGTTATTATTATTGTTTTTATTATTACTATTACTACTGTTTGTTTATTTTTTCTCTGATAAAATGTTTCCATAAAATGGGTGTGAATATTTTTTTAAATCGCATTACTTTTTATGTTAAATCTAAAATTTTTATGTTAAATCTAAAGTTTTGGTACATATATTTCTAAAAATCTATACTGTCAATCGGACAAAAACGAACAAACAATCAACTTTATACTGGAATTGTTTTTAAGTGCATTGTTTTGTCTGCATTATTCAACATCATAAAATATGGGCCAACATTTCTACTCCCAACAAAGGCAATTATTTAAAAAGCAACTTAAATATATTCACTATACCATGAAATTGAGAAAATAGTTTTGTGCTATTGTTTTCCTAGTTAGGCATGACGAATACGATTCTGAATTTGCAATTTGCTAATTTACTTGATTAAATGTTAGTGTTTTATGTAATTTGATTAAGTCAACCAACAAAGTATTATCAAGTGTGTCATATGTAGGTGACTCTATGTTTGTCGTGGTTTATGTCTGTAGTTTGTTTTCCGTTTGTGAACTATTCATTTTTGGTTGTGTATTTCTGTCATTGTTGCTGTTATATACTTTAAGCATTGCTAAATATCCGTTCCAACCATAAGTATATTACACCTTTATGTATCAAATTTCCTTTCTTTTCAGGTGTTTATAATCATATTGTAAAAAGTATTGGCTAGAAATTCAGTGCCATCACCAAAACTAGCCTTCATCTATGATCAAGGATGTGCTCAGGACTATCAGATACACATTTATCAAAGATTATTGTGCAATATTGTTGAAATGATGTCGCTACCTTCCAAACTCACATGTTTTATCTTTTTACTATTCTTCTTCTTCTTCCTTCCTCGCACCTGTCAGGAATATCACAGAGATTCACTTGAACTAGAACAGAACCAGGTGACCATGGGCAGTCCCCCGCCCCTTCCCGTTGCCCCCTTCCCCCAAAGCATTTAAAACCATACCCCTTCCATTTGGTTGGAAGAATACCCTTAAAAAAAGACAAAAGCTTGCATGCACTTTTGATGGTCTAACACTTTTTGCTGCCAAACATGCAATGATCCTCTTTTTTCTTAACCCATTTTCATTAGTAGTTATGTATGTCCCACCCAACCTAACCCTCACCCCCTTTTTCTTGAATGGACTAATCTATATTACTAACACTAACTAAACTTGTGCTTGTAACCTTTTCGTTATTACATTAACCATGCAACAGACATACATTAACATCCTCACAAAACAGTGGTCCACATACATCTGAAGGGAGTATACAAGTAAATCTGATTTGTTCACATTAGTTCTGTATTCTGGTAGCTAACTTGACACCTTACACCTATTGAGAACTACTTGATTACATAAAAGTATAGGAGACTAATAGGTAGGATGGTGTGAAGTTAAGCTACTCAGAATTCAAACACTAGTGCATCAAAACATTTTTACTGTTATTCATTGCAGTCATTCTGAGGTCAGTCACATCAATCTTCAGGCAATGCTGAAAATACTTTAAGATGGGCCAAGTTACAGTAAAAATGGCTCTATTAATAGTGTAGCCAAAACAGCAGCTCGGAGGAAGCCCGCCCCAAACCCTTGAGAGCGAAACCATATTACGACTGGCAAATGCTTGTTGATCCATTCTTTCTTTGTCGCCGAGAAAGTAACACGCGTCAACGGGTATTCACACAGCTTACGCTAGAGAGTACACGGTCCACGAACGGTACAAAACTCAATTTAAGCACTGCCACCCCATTGAATTCCAAATTGTCAAGTCCAAAGACTAAATAAACATTGCGGGTGAGTCCGATTATCCTACGCCCCTGTTACGATGCCCGGAACCGATGACATAGACTTGATTGATAAAAATCTTACATCCTTGCATAGACTCCGTTCTCAACTTCCTAATCCTAGACTCAAGTTACCATACAGGGTTACCCCCCAAGTTACCGCTATTCTGATCGATTTCTGAACGAATGATCCGAACAAACGTTATACAAATAAGAAAAATGCTGAATATATTCACTGAAACTTATAATTACTAGAAATTTTCTTCACACGTAGGGGAATCATGTGCGAAGGTATTACGAAAAGTAGAGTGGAAGTTGTAAACACAGAGACTTGATGCCAGCATGGCCAGCAGGTGACGTAAATCATACGAGCTGTTGTTTTAATACATGCCAATGGAGGGACGTAGGGGACCTAAACTCAATTCCTGTTCGCTAAATCATACGCTCTAAATGCCATACAGTTGTTGATACTAGCTTTCTGGCTGGTTTCAAGGAAATTCTAAAAGATGATTGATGAATGAAATATTTAAAATACCTGTGTACACAAAGAAGCGCCATAGCATCGGGAATCATTTCTTGATTGTTCAATTATACTTGTAACATAGAAATTGACCCACTAGAATTATGCGCAGCTCTCGATAATCCCGGTGGTGTCACTTCCTATTCAACGGCGTAACGCAGGATCTTTCCCCAAGTCAAAAAATACCCCTTGTTCGCGTGGTTTCAAGTACATTCTAAGCAATTTTGACCCTTTGTTACATTGAAAAACGGCGGTACAAATTAACCTTAAAAACAACCCTTTTTTTGATTTCAAGTCCACTTTTACAAAATCACCCCTTTTTAACATTTCAAGAACACACACAAAAAAATGTTTCTTTTCAAAGGAGAACTCTGTTGTCCTTTTTAACTGTTTTAATACCAATCTTAGGCCTAAATATATGAGGGGAGGAAAACAATCAGGGAAGAATTTAGGATTGTGCACCACCCTATGAATAAAAACTCGGCAGACTCACAGAATAAAACTGCACATTAAGGATGTCATGGATGTGGCAGAATACCGAATTCATCCCTCTTAAATGATCTTTCCCAATAACCTGTGTCAGTGTTTAAATTCCTTGCTTGTGTTGCCCAACAGTTGGCTCCCTATTATCATTAAGTTTCTTATACATATCCCAAATTTACTTCATTTCTTGCCCTGGAGACGAACGTGACCCTTGTCCTTGGTGGTCAGCGCCATGATTAATTCATGAGTACCCTGCCTGTCATGGTCCACATCCGGCTGCATTAGATTCGCTGTGATAAAAGAAACCATGGAGTCAGCGGTCCCTCTACTGGGAACCCCTGTTACCAATGCCGTGATGTAACAAACCGGGATCCGACCTGAACTTTCCATCGGAGTTTATCGACTATTTTGTGGGCAAAAACATGACAAAAATGTAAACTGGATAAATTAGCGAGAACTTGTAGATGTTCTAGTTTCACATTTTCGGTGTTGCAAAAAAATAGCTAAAAATATACCCTTTTTAAAAATATCGATACAGGGGTTGAACAAAAGGACCCTTTTTGCAAAAATCGCGAAATTATGTTTCGCGCACATACTTTCAAATAACAACCCATTTTTTTTTTTTTTTTCGCGAAAATACGACATGCGTACCATTGTCATAGAGTGACACCACCGGGTCGATAATGTACAATGAATGTATGTTGGTGCGGACATTATTGATTACGTGTTATTGCAGAGAGTTCCCCGGTGGCACGGCAAAACGTATTTGTCGGTCGTAAAAGGACTTGGAGTCTTCTGAGCCGCTTAGGTCGCTGATAAGAGGCTATTTCTTACATGGAAAAGTAAACGAATATTTCTTTTCTTATATCAATCATTATAATTCACATTTTTTTTAAAAACAATCTTCCTATTAAATAAGTGTTATGGCTTTCCCCCCTTGTTGTGGTGAGTTTGGCTATTTCCGGTTTAATCAACCTTGAAATCAAAGATCAATTTTTTGAATGCTTTGTATTTACGTACTAATTAAAATACAAATATAAACTATTATAAAGCAATTGGCCACCCATCATATACATGAGGACACAAAAGTTCTAAAGGCAGATAATTTGTGGTCTTTTGGCACCTACAGTAGCGTTGATCGGGTCCTAAACTTTTCCTGAAACTGCCTATACCACATCTATTTGGTATTTTTTTTTTCATTGTATTTTTGTTTTAAAGAGTTCCAAGTTGCAACAATCATAATATATTGCGCTTATTTTTTACTTAGAAAATACACAGTTAATTTTGGTGCCTGAAATACAGGATTTATCACCTAGCCTTTGGATATTGACATTGTCTTGCTATTTTCTCTCAAATTTTATATTTGTTTTGGCTTTTTCCTTTTCTTTTAAATTTGATTGAGGCCTGCCTTGTTAATGAGTGGGTTATTGGGAATCTTAATTAGACACTATCAGTGATTCTCCCAAAACTTGGGACTTGAGTCAAAATATTTGAAATTTGCAGGATAAGTAAACTAAGAAATTGGGAGGAAAAGGAAGAAAACAGAAGTGTTCAAAGATATGAATCTCCATTCAATTAATGTGTTGCAGTAATTATTGGTATGGACAGTAATGTGTAAAATATCCATTTTTTCCTAATATGAGGTTGCTTTCAGTCTTCACTTGCAGGGTGTGTTGGGATAACTACACTAGTTACAGACATGCAAAAATCATATTTTTGTATGTTTTTTATTTTCTGATTTAGCAAATCACTGATAGTGCCTTTAAATACAGAATTCATTAGATAGCTTTTAGATATTGACATATTTTTTTGCTATTTTCTCTCAAATTTTAAATTTGTTTTAGCCTCTTTCTTTTATATTTTATTGAGGCTGGCCTTGTTAGTGGGTTATTGGGAATCCTATAGGTGAAAGGTTACTATCTATTTAATTATAGGGTTTTAGTATTTTTAAAGTAATAGGTAGAAATTGGCAGTGTTTTTATATTTTTTTAATATTATCATTTCTCAAAATTGAATATATTCAAATGTTGAATTTTTACATTGCATTATTTATATCATTTTCAACAACTCACCGTATTTCCTTGTACAGGAGCGTACCGTTGTTGATTCGTTATCAACCCACAGTTGATATGCAAATTAACGCGTCACGCCCGGCGCAGTGTTCACGGAAGTGTGTTTACGCGGTACGCTTAAGTCGACGCGCTGTTCATCACGTTTAGAACTCTGAGTACGCGCAAGTACACCAGGTGCACACTGCAATGCAACAAACAAACCAAAACTATCTTTTTGCTTTAGATTTTGTTTTAAATATTGGTCTAGGAAAGCTTTTGTCGAACTGGGAACATTTTAGTGTTAAAAGTGAGAATAATTATGTTCCTCTTTACACGATATTAATAAGTTTTCATACAGATTTTCGTTGTTGAAAGGGCTAAAGCCGCCCTCGCGGGATAAAAATACGCGGACGCATGGATGCATCGTTATTGATTTGTGATGAACCACTCTGTAACATGTTTGAATCCCTAAATCACAATTCATCATGGGAGTGCAACAAGGTCATAAGTATAATAGCTGCCATGTGATACACAATGTGCTGCCATGTAATACACTGTTTGCTGCCATGTATTAGGATGACTATCCAGTTATTCTTCCTTGAGTAAGTGGCTCTGGAAATGGTTCTTCAGGCGACTGTGTCTCCTGAAGAACCATTTCAAGAACCACTGACCAAAGATTTGGCATAATAGCATGTTTGATAGGAATTTCTGACATATGGCAGCTATTGCTCTTATGACCTTGCATTCACATGACAAATGCACTAAGAATATCCATAGTGTATAACAAAGATCCATATATATACACACACAATTGCACCCTTGCTTAAGGTCTTGGAGACAATGTGCAACATTGTTGACTTGTGCTACAGTGTAACAATTCATATTATGGCATCATTTGTCTTAGTGAAAACTGTTCAATGTCCAGAGTGCACTCATCACTCCTATTGGCCAACTCATTCACAAATTGGCTATTCCAGAAGAATTCCATACACCGCCTGTGGAAGGCACATGTGGAATTGAGTAGACACTTCCCATATGGGGAGTGTTTAATTCATTTGGAATAGCCATGATCAGGACATGATTAATGCATGGGTGTCACATGCAGCAATCATGAATTGATCATGACCTGACCATGGTTATTCCATCACTATTCCTATTGAGTTCAATACCCATGTGGAAGGTATAAGTTGAAGTATGTAAAATACAGGAGGTGGAACAACCACACTGTCACGAGAGTTATTAAAAGAAACTTAACAAAGTAACTCTTAAAACAGGGGTTCTCAATAGGCGGCCCGCGGGCCAAATTCGGCCCACCAACCATTGATTATTGGCCCTTGACTTGCTCTTAAAATATAAAGGTAAACATAAGAAATTCAGGTGTATTTGGCCCTCAAGTAGGGAACTTTCAAACATTCAGCACTCTGTGGCCCTTCAGCTAATATAATTGAGAACCCCCGTCTTAAAATATCATGTGTTCAATATTCAAATATATACATGAATATATGTATAAGTATGAATTTCACAACAGAACTCTATGTTGTACATTCTTTCTTTCTTGCAGTCACACAAGCACACACACATACTTAACTTCATCCGTGCACTCGTACTTACAAATATACATAGTTTCACGTTTATACATTCCCTTACATAAAACCATATTAAATATTGTCTCACATGCACACACATGCACACACACATACATACACAAGTACACACACACACACACACCCATGCGTGCACATACACACACACACACACACCCTAACAAAAGCATGCACATGCCTTACCAAAATACACAACTAATCTTCAAATAGGCGTACCATCTGCCAGGAATGCTCTGCGACCTTTCCAATTTCAATTCAAATGTAGAAACATTTCATTTCCTGCATGACCTGCATGTCATACTCTCACCCTTTCCCTTCCTGTACACACTCCCATGATTCACCTTGTGTTTGGATCAGAAACTAACATTCAATCAAAGTCCCATATGCCTCATCTAACTGGCGAGTTTTGTCCCACAAGGCTTTATGGGACATGTAACATTACCCCCCTCTTCAAAAATTGCTGCTCCTGCCCACTAACATTGTACTGTATAAATAACACTCATACTGCAGCTAATAGTAATAATATAATGGTGTAATAACAGCTGGATTTGTGGTTGTGGATGTTCTTCGCTACTAACAATTCGTTCATCAAACATCACTCCATAGATGTTCAAATAACGCTATCTTTGATGCTGTGTGTGCGACCAACCCATACTTAAACTTCATCTCATTTTTGATTATTTTTTATGCTTTGTTTTGTAATCTCAAATAATTATGTTCTACAAAAGTAATCATGTATCATTGCTTGATATAAAGCAATAAATTATGCACAATCATAGATATTTTATTTTGTAGAGATGTGTGTCTTTATAAATCAATCAACATTCTCATTTTTTAAGACTTCAATTTCATCTAAATTTCATGCCCATATAATTTATTAACATAATGTGGCCTTTTTATAAACTGTGTTGTGTTTTCAAACTGGTGTAATAAAGACCTAGCATATTCATATTTAGTTTCATTTCACTTCACTTCATTATATTGTTTTTTGATAGTTTTCAATAAATGGTACCACTATCAAATTGGCTTCTATCAAATTAAATTTGGAATTCCATTTGGAAATGTATCTACCATTTCAAATTTATACAATAAACAATGTGTTACACATCAACATTTTGAATAGGTTGTATACTCTGCTTAATTGCACTGTTAAGAAAACATTTTATTTTCTGCACTTGCAGCGGCACTTCAGACATTTCACTAGCGGCATTAGTTTTTTAATTTAAAAATTGCAGAAATTTAAATTGATTTGGAGATTGTGTGCCTTTGGCATGAAGCAGCATTAAGTACTGTGGCTAAAGCTTAGAGCAACATATAGGCAAAGTTAAATTGTAAATTTTTGAATGGCTAGCCTGAATACTGCTGATTCTTGCTTAACACTTGCCTCAATATTTTGCTGTAAAGTTAGGTTCCTATATTGCTTTTGGTGCTATAATATTTCCAGGGACTTTTAAAACTTTTTTTTTTGTCTCACCAGAACACATTCAGGATGGAGACTGTTTTTAAGTGTAGTATGTATTATTTAGGATCAACGAGCATTGAAAATACACTGTGCGTTGTTTGTTTTGTAGCTGATCTTAATAGGTCAAAGGTCAGTTGGGTCAAATAAGCAAACAAGGAAAATAGTCCTCTTCCTTTTGAAACAGCTAGTTTCAAAGTTAAATGGATTGTGACCAAACTTTGACATTATGTTTTCTGATTTATGAGAAAGATGGTCTACTCTGAAGGTCAGAGGTCAAAGGTTACACAAGGTGAATGTAACTCTCACTGCACTTTAATGTTGTCCTTTTGTAGTTTAAAGTCTATAATGGATTAACTTCAAACTTTCATGGAAGAAACTGGAAATGGTCATGTTCATTTGTATTACAGTTCAAAGGTCAAGGTCATGGGGTCATTTAAAGAGGGTTTAAGTTTTATTGTGCTTTTAAATGTGGTCTCCTACCACAATTTAATCTTCTCACAACCATTCTAAGTATTGGGTTTTTAAAATAATTTCCAGGAAAATTTGTGAGACTAATGATCCGATGGTCATCTTATCTGATTTTCCCCCCATGTTTGCTTTTTCCTTTTTTTTTAAAACTATTTTGCATCTAACTTTTAAGTTGACACTTTTTGGCCTGCTTATTACAAACATTCAACTTTTTTTATTATTATAGCCTGATGCAAGCTGTTTTAATTTTTATTTCAGCTACTAATAGCATTTAAAGCATTTTATAGCATGGACGCTGCTCATTGCCGCCTAACTATTTGCACTACAGAGCATTTGCCAGCCACTGTCACATGTATTTCAAATTATCCAATGGGCTAATCCATTTGAAATCCTTACACCCTGGGGATACTTAATAAGAAGTCTTCCACAGTGGTGTGGAAGATGTAATCAGTCTTCCACAGTGGGGTGGAAGACTTAATCAGTCTTCCACAGTGGTGTGGAAGACTTAATCAGTCTTCTACAGTGGTGTGGAATACTTAATCAGTCTTCCACAGTGGTGTGGAATACTTTTTTCACAGTGGTGTGGAATACTTTTTTCACAGTGGTGTGGAATAAGTTAATCAGTCTTTCACAGTGGTGTGGAAGATTTAATCAGAGTCTTCCACAGTGGTGTGGAAGACTTAATCAGTCTTCCACAGTGGTGTGGAAGACTTAATCAGTCTTCCACAGTGGTGTGGAAGACTTAATCAGTCTTCCACAGTGGTGTGGAAGACTTAAGAGTCTTCCATAGTAGGGGTATGGATTTCAAATGTAGTTACCCAGTGGGTTATTCCATTTGATGTCTGTACTCCCTGTGTGGAACACTTTATCTAAATCTTCCACAGAGGGGAGTGCAGGCTTCAAGTTGAATAGCCCATTTTGTTTTCTGTTGACAAGACAGATTAATTGTGACAATTTGACAGCCATTTCAGTCTGCAATACTTGAATTTCTTTCCCTGCAAAGCACAAGATGCTATACTTCAAGCTTTACCCAACTTTTTTTAATGATTAAAGGTGGTTGTTCCGATCAATGTGTATTGTGTTCTCTACTTGATATGAGAGCCTGTCACTTGCACATACACCCCATCAAGTACCGTGGGAAACAAACTTGCGGTTTTGATGGTAGACGCAATAATGCATGTTGCAAAGCCCTATTCAATACTGTGCTAATAAAAGTAGTTAACCACTAAAACGGTGTTTTTTTGTTTATATCTTGGGAATGAAATGGATTCGAGGGCTCAAATTTCAGGACGACAATGAGAAAAATACGACCTTTCATCTGATATCAAAATCGATACTACTTCCAGGTAAATCAGGGGGGTCCCAAAGACGATCGGAACACGCCCCTTTAAATATAAATACAAATATTCCCAAATGTTATTGTCGTCATTGTCACAACATCTGCACAGTCTACTAATTAACTTTGCTATGTTGGTTTCCATTACTAACACAATAACTTCTGTTTTCTGCTTCTCTGCTTTAACTAATCTAATCTGCCTTACTAACTCGAAATTACATGTTCTCCTGACTTTGAATGTCATTGTCATCATCTAAATAAAATTTCTTGGTGTTTGGTTGAAATTTGAATACTCCACCACAGGATATGTACTGGGTAGAATTGTACAATGTTATAAGCGATCGATGCACAACCAGAAGTGATACCAAAAACTAAGAAATTTTTTGTCTATATGTGAGCTTATAATTCATTCAAGAGCAATTCAATCCGTCCTGTCATATATCTAACAAATTGTTGGGGGGTGTGTTTCGTAGTCTCTTTAATGGACTTATCACTACAACTTATATCTGATTACAAGACTTTTTTCATGGTAGCAATATTATTAATAAAATACTTGGCATGGTGGATGTTCTGATCAACTTTTATTCTTTTGTATATGCAATTCAATTAACAACATTACCAAAATTGGGGTTATAGTTAAATGCTGTGACCATGTGCTTTTAAATTTTATCATATATGATGTCATTACTGCATCATTTGGACTCTCTTCCATACTTCACTTAATCTTTAACTATCCAATGGAAACTTGACTAGTCTTGAGGAGAGACTATCAATCACATAACTCGCCTGTGTATCCTACAGTCAGAGACAAAATTAATGAGCTTATGTTGTATGCCACATCATTGGTCAATCCTGACAGTTGTGCACTGTGATTGGTTGAAGCATGGCTAGGTGCATGACTGGGCGGAGCTATCATGCTCACCATTATACTCCAGCCAATCATGGTACGCATAATGTCCTGATTGATAGGGGATGTAAAACACATCATTAGTTGTATAATTTTGTCACCCAATTTACTTTGTATGTAAGAGCAACTTGTCGAATTCTTTATTTTACAAACTAAGAAAGTTCTCTTCCAAACCAAGAAAGTTCTATTCTGCAATTCACTACCAACCACCTTAAAGTAACTAATTTTCTGGCGTCTTGCTACTACTACCCCAAAGTGTGTCTTGTATTAATTGTGCAATGTTTAAGGGAGCACGGATGGTGGATAAGTTCCCATCCCCACATTTAATATTATTAATCATATTGCAAAGTTACTTAATACCCATTAAATCCTACTCCTTCCTTAAAAAACTGTTGTTTACCAATTAATTACCAATTTCTTAATGCCCACGGTTCTACTTGAATTTTTAGATGTCATACGCAATACAGGATTAGGGTGTTAAAATGTCTTCATCAATTCGGTTAATTTTTTGTGTAGGGATTGGTGGTATCAAGTATACTTTTTTGTACAATGAAACAAGTTTTTGCCTGAACTACGAGGAGCTGATAGGCATAAACATAGAAAACAAAGTGCGCACTATAGACCTTATTCGTAATTTGCCCTTTTCTGCCAATGTTGGGGCAAAACCGATATGAACACCATCACCTCGATTTTGTTATTTTTAATCACAAAAGTGAGACAGTTTTGACTAGTTGAGCTTTGGTGACAGGATTTTCAATTGGTAGCAGTAAAGGACCAATCCACCAGAGGCACAGTTCAGTGTGCTATGCATGTTTGTGAACTGATATGGATGGCTTTGGTGTTCTGGGCATCATAAATCATTGTCAAAATCCAAAAAGGCATTTTCTTAGTACATCAGTGAATAGAAGCAACTAAACTGTGCTGTGGGAATTGATATTACTTTGGCTCATAGTGATGTACCTGGCAGGATTCGAACTGGATGCCTCAATGACACATTATACTGTATAGGAAAATAAGTTAACAGTATTTTTTTTTCAATTGTAACAGATTGCATTTTTTTTAATTTTCAGTTTCAAACAGCTACCCGTTCAACCCTGTGGGTGAAAATATTTTCTAATTGCATTTCTGAAGTTGAATGTGAAAATAAATATGTTGTGTTTCCTGTTATGCAGAAGGGTTGTTTTAAATGCAAAAAAAATACCGACATTTTAACCTGAAATTTGTTGAAATAATATTTAATAAAGTCTTACAAAAAACATGCTCTCTGCAACTGCAATTTTTGTAAATAAATGCTCCCGGATACATTTGAAATTGCTGCTGAAAGCCAGTATTCCTGGCATTCATATTGACAGGGAATTCATTTTGTGAATTTTAATGGTAGAATTAGTTTCAAGTTAAGTTTTTAAATTTTAAAAGTCTTACATTAATCATTTAAATATGTGTCATGATTTGTGCATAGATGGGGCAAAACATTTTGAAAATGTTTTTACTTTCTTTGTTTTAATTAGGGGTTTGATAGGAATGGTTTAGGTTTGAAAAACTTCATTTGGTTTCAATTCATCTCAAGTCCCTGCTCCTAGAAAAACATAGTGATCATCTGTTCCCCTCCGTGATATCTCCAAAAGTTAATTCTGTGTTGTACCCAAACTTCGTGTAAATTTTGTCTGAAAAAACACTCTTGATTATACTATAAATATCAATCTGAATGATGATGTTCCTCTTTTTTGAATGAATGAATGAATATTTAGTATTGCTATTTTTGAAAATGAAACAAAATACCAGAAGTTATCCAAAGGTTTTTGTCCTTCCTCGGCAATGCCTTTTCTCAATCTTAAGATGTTAGATGTTTCTCAGGAACCACACCAATAAAAGCAACTGAAATTGGAGTTGATTACATTGGCATGATTAACTCATTATCTAAGTGTGTTAAAATAATGACATTTTGTATTCACTTATTTATGTTGCTCCTTACATGTTAAGAGAAGATGTAATTTCACAATTTCACCAACACATCATGATTTAATATTTTGAGTTTCTAAAATTGGAAGTTAGACTTGAATATTGCATTTCATCTGTAATCATTGTTAAAATCATGTTCATCTCGTCGTATCACTAATACATGCATTATATTTATCGTTGTATAAAATGTATGTTTAGGTAAGTAACTTCTTATCACAGTTAATTGTATGATTTGTTGTTCGTAGTATTTTAACACAAAACGGATCAAAGAAGCATTAATTGTCATAGTATAGGTTTGGGTCACAAAATTAGTCTAATAATTAGTGTCCACAATGATCAGAATTTGCAGTGGCTGTTGAATTCAGTATGCTGTATTGATTATACATTGAACTAATTAAGCCCTATTCTTGTGTTACCTCAAGTCAGATGTACATAAATGGTTTAAACCAGGGTTAGGCCTACAAGAGTGGACCTTTTTTCTTCCAACATACTCTAAAAATGTGCTGTAACGGGTGAGAAAATTCCTCATGGATGGGCCGAAACAGCCCATCCATGAGGAATTTTCTCACCCGTTGTTTTTAACTTTTGTAGTATGTTGAAAGGAAAAAAGGTCTACTCATGTAGGACTAACCCTGGTTTAAACCCAGGTCTAAAGTTAGTCTCCCTTTCAGAATACCAGCCACTATGTGTATGAGTTAGTTACTCCACTAAAGCCTAGTTTTGCCACGAGTAGCCATTTAATGCTTTGCCTGTGGCAGGACATAGTGCACATCTGTGATTTTTTTTAATTTCAATTTTTTTAGGTTTTTTTTTACAATTTTGTTACAATTTTGGAGGATATCTAACGAACCAGTGACCAAAGATTCCAAATACGGTCTAAACAATTCAGAATTTAAGAATTTTTGACAATTTTGTAACTTTGGTGAATCTGCCACTTGTAATGAATTCAATAATTGCTATTGAATTTGAGGTAACAGAGTGGACTAAGGCTTTTGGGTGCCACAAGGAATTTGATGACATATTTATAGGTTAGGAGTGGCACCCCCTAGATCCATTGATATGTGTTGTAAAGTAGGGGGTATGCTGGATTGGTTTGTTGAAATCATTAATATGCACTAGACTTGATTATCAGTAAAGTAGAAAAACATAAATATGGCTGATTGCTTTGGCACTAACAAGAACAGGTTTGAATTTTAGGGTAGCAATAGAAATGTAGGATGTGGTAATAATGCTGGTTTTTAGTATGTGTAAACTTTTGGCTGGTTTACTTTTGGTAATTCTTTTTGGATGTTTTGAACTTTGAAGTCTTATATGTGATTGAAATGGTCAAGTGCTGTAGGTAATCTTGAAAAAGTTTTTGAAAATAGTTCATTACGTAATATTTATGATACTAACTTTAAATATTAAAAAAAAATAAGAGTAAAAAGTAAGAAAGCCAGCAATATTGACCATTAATAGTAAAACTAATTAATACCTCCACTCTGCTGATTTTAACCAATTTACGTGTTCTGTGTCCCTCCTTAGTTACGATCAGCCATGGTAAACAAGGAGACGGGATCGAAAAAAATGGACGTGTGGAAATACATTTCTAGCATGGTAAACATTTCTTCTTTTTCAGCTGAGAAAATAGATCAGTGAATTGTCCCTATGTTCACGTCATGCCAACTTGAGCTGCCACTGTGTATTATCATCGCATGTAACACAGGTGATACTATTAGTTAAAGTAGGACAGTAGGACAGCATGGCAGAGCTGAGATGTTTTGTGCTCTGTGTGTTTTATAGGATGATAAATACATGGCAGTGGATAAGATTAGGAATTTAACAATGTACCACCTAAGAAATAATTCAAAGCTTAATCCTGACAGATGAGGATATTTTTTATGGAAAGCTTATTAATATGTGAAATCTCACCTTTAAAGAATACATTTCCTGAAGAATCAAGATTCAGTTGCGGAATTGTTACAAGACACGCAACTCAGATTACTTAGATTATGGCTGAGTTTTTTTAGTTGTGAGCGCATTGGCATAAAATCAATGCACGCATGCTCAGTTTGACAACAAATAATTGGCACAAGCCCCATGGGGGTGCATCCCATTATAAGTCTAGTCAAACTAGCACAAGTGCATTGATTTGTGTCATTACCACAAAAAACTAATATAGACATTAAAGCAATAACAGCACATTTTTGAAGAGCGCCCCCAATTTTCAAAATTTGATATTTTTGCATAGTTGTGTTGGTAATTGTGTAGTAAACTATACCTGCGAATGACAATGCTCAAAAATGCGTATTTATCATAAAATAAGCGATTTTGTAAATAGAATTGTACTTAACGGCAGAGCTGGAAATGCTAAGTTTATATCCGTCCATGATGAAACAGTGCCACCTCAAGTATATTACCTCTAATTTGACTTGCCTGAAGCGACGGAACAACTAATGGATGAGCGTAGACACATACATGGTGCAATTTCACAGTTATTCCATATTGAAAGGACTTTTCCAGCAGCAGTTGAATTATTATCGGAGATCTCCAATTCTAATTACAAAATCCCTTCATTTGCGACACATATAGAGTTGCAAGCCTGCCATTCACAGGTATAGTTTACTAGCCAATTACCAATACAACTGTGCAAAAATCTCAAAATATTTGGAAAATTGGGGGCGCTCTATTGCTGTTATTTCTTTAACGTAATTCTCAAATGTTACTGCAGCACAAATTTCACTTTAAAAATCTGAATAGGTTGTAAAATCCATTTTATCAATTTTTTAATTAAAAAAATGCATACACATGCTTATAAGATGACTCCAACATTGCGCGTAAACGTTCTAGGCACTGCAAGTACACTAATTAACATACACATCATGCAACGACAAATTTCATTAAATGATTATTATCCAATCATTTTCTTCTTTTATACTGAGCACCTATGAATTCTTGTTATTCCAAATTTTGCAGCATTCATTTGTTCTTCATGATGTTGAAAAGGTAAGAAAGAATTTCCATGATGAGATGTTTCACAATCACAGATACCATGTTCTCTGTTCTGTTAATGCTGTAGGTATGGCTAAATTTTGTTTTATTACAGTAGATTTCAAATTTAGTGAGAGTTCTTGCATATTTCCATGGGGGTAATATTGATGTGAGAGTTCAAACCTTGGCCATGTGGAGACTAGGCCTTTGTTGCCAATACAAAACATATTGTGGCCATGATACAAAGTTAATGCACAAAATCAGCAAACTAATGAATTCAGTTCTACAATGGTCTGTTAATGATAAAAAGACATACTATGGTTGACCGGGATGTAGAGGAATTCATAATCTGGTTTGCGCTAATCTCTTCATACAAGGTTGGATGGCCAAATAAATACTTAGTTACGTTATATGTGTATTGATATAAGAATGCATTATTTCTCTTATGCTGTGATAAGAAATAATATTTTTGCAGTGTCAAAGGTAAGTTGTGTTCAAATAACAATGTTTAATTAAATAATTGATGATGTTTTCATCCTGCCACTTCAATTGAAACACCCAAGCTACGCTAGCAGACCACAACTAACAGTGGAGAGGTATTACCACTACAGTAGCGTTAAAGCAATAACATTACATTTTTCGTATGCCACACGCTCTCGTTTTTATCGACGTTGAGATTTTATGTATGGTTGGATTTGTTCTTTATGAACTGAAATTCTCTCGGAGTAGTTTAGAGAGAAACAATCCATATGTTTTTACAAGAAAAAAAATAATTAAAATCAGAGATCCCAATCTTAATTATCACAAATGTATAGGTCAAAGTAGATTTTTCATCAAGGTGTTTGTATATTTTCTGGTTTGGGGGGAATTTAAGGTGAAATTGGTGACTTTTGAAAGATATAATTCTTCATGTAAGATCAAAGTCAGAACATTTTGTTTTGCCATATTTCTCCATAAATCACAGTAAGTTGTAAAACTTGTGATTTGGCAATGCTACTCATGAATGGTCAAAGGTCAAAATAGGAGAATGTTAAGATAAAGGTTTGTTAATAGAATCAGAAACTATGCTATTGTCAATTTTCATCATTCATGTAGCATGTTTCAATTGAGCTTGATACATCCATGCACAAAGGATGAGTGGAGTTCAATCTCAAATCAAATATCTCTTATTGACTTTGAGACACATAGTTGTTGTTTGACACACACAGTTGTTGTTTGACATTTTGTGCACTTTTAAAATCCATTTTCTCTTCTTTTACATTTTTCCTCCACAGAGAAGAATAACAAAGCACACAAACTAATTTCTCTTCTTTTACATTTTTCCTCTACAGAGGAGAATAGCAAAGCACACAAACTCCTACTACTACACACGTCTGGCCCAAACACCATTCAGGTAAATGCAAGCAAATCCAAACCAATTTTTTAGGGCAAGCTGGTGTAGTGATCGATCCATTCACCTTTCAGCAGTGTGCCCTGGGTTTGATTCCTTGTGGAAGCCAGTGTCGTATGTAAATTTAGTTGCCGATCCATACCCGTTGCTGGCTTTCTCCAAGATAATTTGGTTTCCTCCAGATCTCTTTCCAGAAATCTTCCCATGCTATTCACGGCTGTTTGATCCCATTAAGTTACAGAATGTTTATTTCCCTTTGTGAAAACTGAGGGCAGTATTCAAATGACCATATGTGACATGTCACAACGAACTGAGCAGAAAGTCAATTTGGGTCGTTTTGAGACTGCATGGCTGTAGAATTCATGTTTATTGTTTGAGCTAGCTGGTGCGATTTAGCGATATTACAATATATGGTGAATACTGAAATATTTTGTGTTGATCATGTTGATCAAGACTCGTCAGTTGGACTACAACACTGTCAATGCAAGGTTTGATTTAAGTCAGCCTGATATTGAAATAATAATAACATTGAATGGCTTTTTAATATGATACAAGAATATATTGCACTCGCTAGAAAACTATCGTACTCGTCTTCGACTCGTACAATATTTTTCTATCTCGTGCAATATATTCTTATATCATACTCAAAGCCATTCAATATCATAGAATTATTGTATCACGTACCTTTTTAGTACACATATTTTTTTTTCACTTCTCAAAACTGATAAGCGTTTAACCTTAGAAGTGTAAGCGTACTTTCTCACGTGTGTCTATGATCAGTTAGTTTCATGATCACTAATACTTAATTTCAACTTGGGTATGTATTTCAGTCTTGGAATTGTTTTATCTGGAAATTACGGACACAATGTGTTGGAAGGTCCAGAAATCTTCAAGAAAACGGATAAAAATGAGACGAGAGGAGACTTGTGCCAAATCACAGAGGGTAAGTTGGTTACAAACAATTGGCATTATTGCAAGTTTGGTCATGGTAAAGGTATACTTTTAAAAATCACAGTAAATTCTGTACCATTATTTATAAGAAATGAGATTCTTGTAGCTGAGAGCACAAATTTCAATATAATCATGGAGTAAATGTAACCAATTTCCACCAAACTTGTCACAAAATGTCAAACTTTTATGCCAAATTGTGTTTCAAAGTAAAAACTTGGGAGGAGAGGGCCGGGGCAAAGTTATCAAAAATTAGTTTGGACAATTGAAGAAAGTGGGAAATTCTAATTCCATCTTAATACCCAAACAGACGTATAACCCTTTGCTGAACATAAATGTTCTTTCTATACTGCCTGGGGCACCTATCCGGGATAAAAATAAATTTCAGGATTGAAGAAATGTTGTATTTTCTTGGGATGGTTAAAAGGGCAAGTTGTGCATTGGTGAGTTGCGCTAAGGCGAGTTGTTGCAAGAGAGATGGCACGAGATGTGGAGCTAGTTGAGCAAGTTGTGGGACGAGTTGAGTGAGTTGTGATTGTTGTAGTTGTTGTGTTTGTGACAAAATATATTTTTTAGTGTGAGTTGTGGAGCAAATTGTAGAGCAAGTTAAGGAGCAATTTGAAGAAATGGTGTAATTTCTTGGGATGGTTAAAGGGCAAGTTGTGCATTGGTGAGTTGCCCTGAGGCAAGTTGTTGCACGAGAGATGGCACAGGATGTGGAGCTAGTTGAGCAAGTTGTGGGACAAGTTGAGTTGTGATTGTTGTAGTTGTTGTGTTTGTGACAAAATTAATTTTTTTAGTGTGAGTTGTGGAGCAAATTGTAGAGCAAGTTAAGGAGCGATTTGTGGTTGTTATTTTAGCTACAATGGCTACAACAACCACAACTGGACCCACAATGCATTCTGAAGTAGCTAAAACAAGTACAAGTATTCTTTCCACAACTTGCCCCTTAACCCACCCATACGTATCTCACCATTTAGACAATCCCATTTCCACCTTGGTCTGATACCGATTCTTTTGACTTACTGGACAGCAATTTGTAGTAAGCAAACTTGGTTTATGGATATTATACAGAAACCCTCATTTGTGTATGAGGTCAAAGGTCACATATCAAGGTCAAAGGTCACATATCAAGGTCAAAGGTCATATGAGACCTATCTTTCACAAACCGAGATAGCAGGCGACACAAGCGGTCTGAGGACCACGATATTTTTATTTGATAACAGCAAATTGTTGCATGCTGACTATCTGGCTTTGTTTCATGTCACCTCAGTCACTGTGATGGATACAGGATTTTCAGTCAGTCAGGATTTGTGTCAATTTAGGCCTACCATATTGATGTATTGATTTGACTGTACCTGTCACATTTTGAGAAATTGGCTTCTGGTTCATGGCTAGGATTTCATTTTCCTAAAGGAACAGTTGACACTTATGGTTAACATTGCCTCTTTAAGACTGCATGCATTGACATGATTTGGAGCATTTTGTTTATTTAATATAACAGAGTTCTTGGTTTAAGATCTAGTATTAAAGGGGCATAATGGCATGAAAAAAATTGACATAATGAAAAGGACCCTCATTGAAATCACTTCCACAAGTTTGAAAACAATTTGGATGTTTACATTCTGTAAAAACAGTACAAACAGGAAGAGTTCCAGGGGGGAGGTGGCAGTTTCTTCCTGTTTTTACTGTTTTTTACAGAATGTAAACATCCAAATTGTTTTCAAACTCATGGAAGTGATTTCAGTAAGGGTCCTTTTTCATTGTTAATTTTTTTTTCATGCCATTATGTCCCTCTAAGGATTTCATAAATGTCATCTCATTGCTGCACGAAACATTCCTGATAATATGGCTTATTTCCACAGCATTTTCCAATGTGGAAAGATCACTTATTATCAGGAACCTTTGCTGTGGAAAGGTCCTCTTCAAGTCTATTTCACAATGCAGCAGAAATATGTCTGAAACCTCCCAGACATAAACAGATTGTTTCAGTGCTACAGAAAGGTATACAGATGCTGTGAATCACATTTTGTCTAATTCCTATTTGGTCAAATTCCCATTTGATCCAATTCTCACTTGGTCCAATTTCCACTTGGATTAATTCCTTTTTGGTCCAATTCCCATTTGGTCAAATTCTCATTTGGTCAAATTTCCATTTGGTCCAATTCCCACTTGGTCCAATTCCTATTTGGTCCAATTCCCATTTGGCCAATTCCCACTTGGTCCAATCCCATTTGGTTCAAATCTCATTTGGTCCAATTGGTCCAATTCCATTTGGTCCAATTCCATTTTATCTAATATCAATTTGGTCCAATCCCATTTGGTCCAATTCCCATTTGGTTTTTAATTCCCACTTGGTCCAATTCCCATTTGGTTCAATTCCAATTTGGTCCAATTCCCACTTGGTCCAATTCCTATTTGGTCCAATTCCCATTTGGTCCCATTTCCATTTGGTCCAATCCCATTTGGTTCAAATCCCATTTGGTCCAATTCCATTTGGTCCCATCCAAATATAACAGTAACAACCACTACCAAAATGAGCATGCATGTCAGTAAGTTCTATCAGAACACTTGTAGGCCATGATACGTTCGTGATTTAACGATCTTTTCGTGCTCCAGCGCTGGGGATCACTTACTTCCTTCACTAAAAATTTTCAGGATTATGTACTTTTCATTACCGTGCTGTTAAACTTTGGAATAGTATCCCATCTGATATTAGAATCAATATCCATAGTACCAATATTTCAGTACCTGTTTTCAAACATATTATGAAGCAACTTATGTAATTTCCTTTATGTTCATTATCTCTTTTTAATTGTGAAGGGTTAAGTAATTTGTATTTCAGTTGATTTGTTGTTGCAGATCATTAAAACTTGTATAACTTGTATAACAAAAGTGTATAACTTAAACAGGGCCCTCAGGGCGAGCAGTACTTAAATACTGATGAGGCTACTCTGTATTAATAAAATGTAAATAAATAAATAAAATGTAAACCAGGAAAAGCTGTATCCCCAAATGAAAAAAAGTGCACATTATTTAGAAAAATGAATAAAATGTCAACTCAATTTACTCCCAGAATGTCAGTGACCAATATGTACACGTAAACTCAAGCGAACAATAGCGCTAATGATATTCAACAATCAACCTAAAAACACTTCAGATCTCTTCTCAACAGGGTATGCAGGTCCATTGTTACTGCCCACATTGTTAAGCTATATCAGGTGTTATGACTTCGCCGTATTGCGCTCTAGTATCTGTTCATAACTTAAAAGGCAACATACTCACCTCGCTCATGATTTTTAAAAATGTAGGTCGCTGAATACCATTGCCTTTCTTGGTAAATTGAATAGAAATAGGGTTTTAACACTTACTGTGCTCAAGTGATCGAGATCTCGATCAATACATGTGGCAGGTATTATAAAATGCTGCCTTTGTGTGCATTAGAGGTGTTAAAGACAATAACTTACGGATTTAGGTTATGCACAAATTAGGTCAGTCCTTGCCATGGGCTTTTCTTTCATGAATTTGGTCCCTTTACATGTTCTTTTCGAAAAAAAAATTATTAATCATATGGTCAAAGTTAATTGAACACACAGTAGAATCTCAAGATTTCTTTTATCGCGAATGAGGAAAGAACTTGCCAATGCGGCAAGGACATAACATTCGAAGTCTATTCAACTGTGTGCACATTAACAATAGACCAGATGTAAATGAATGTGAAGTGTGTCCCGGGCCGATTATTGAATATCATTAGCTCCATTGTTCGCTTGAGCATGTTGAGGTTATGTGTATATCCATTGGTCACTGATATTCTGGAAATAAATTGAGTTGACATTTTATTCATTTTTCTAAATAATGTGCACTCTTTTCATTTGGGGACACAGCTTTTCGTGGTTAAGATAATATTGTTTTAATTTTAGTGAAGGAAATAAGTAATCCCCACCGCTGGAGCACGAAAATTTAATTAAAAGGCCAAAATTGTATTATGTACCATGGCCTATTGATGATGATACCCTTTGGACTAAATGGTCATATATAGATCAGCAATAAAAGTGATAGATTCCCTCATCTCCATTTATCAATATTTCTTTTTGGTTGTTACCATCTTCTTTTTTCAGGTCCATATGTATTCACAAAATCCTTATTGTATAACTTGTATTAACGCTCTGCAAGGATACATGATTTTGCTCATGACATGATAGTTAATACAAAGCTGTATAAAAGCAAGAGCTTTGTTATAATTAATTAATCAAAATCCTGATGAACAACTTCAATTATTACCTTTATTTGTTTGTGTTTTCGATTGCTGCTCTTCATTTGTGACACATAAAGGAACAGGTAGGCCATACATTTTATTTCATGTACACGGATGCAGCTGTTATGATTTTACCTCATCAGTGACGTATGCAAAAATTTGAAACGGGAAAGAAGGTCCAAGTCTGTGACTCCTTCAGTAAAGAAGAACAATCTTATTAAGTGAGAGTCATGATTTCGGTCACCATTTTCCTAATTAAAGGGGCATTTTGTGATCCACAGCCTCATCCCCCCGACTTACCTAAAAAATGTTGAGATTTTTATATCGTCTGAACCGTTAGCCTTAGTAATCCATGTGTGCCCAATCTTACGTGCAAATTTGGTCGCATCTGTAAGAAAGTCGCAATTTTGTATTTTCTGTCCGTAAACGGACAGAAATTACAGCACAGTAGCCTATGGGACCATGGGAAATGAGCAATTGCTCATAACACAAAACCGCAAGATCGGGATCAGCTCAAATTTTGAGAATAAGCTTTTCTCGAGGATATCTAGTGATCAATGAATAAAACAGAAGGTGCTGAAATCACAAAAAGCACCTTTAAGTTCCCCCTTCCCCTGGCCGACCTTCAGTTCTGCCCTGAGTCAAGTTGATGGCAGAGGTCGGGGGGTCTGCGAACTTCCTGGACTTTCCTTTGCATACGCCACTGAACCTTGTGGGTAATCATTCGGAGGATTTGACGGAATGATTGTTGGCCGCTGGAATGTCTGCTTGGCTTAACAACAGTTTCATTACAATATTTTTCAAATGGCTTGCATTTAAAGCTTTTTCCATCAGCCTCCTGTTGATTTGGCATGGTTTTATCTGCTTTTGACTTGGACATCATTAGCATGCATTTTAGATATTGCACATTTGGGTTTTGCAGTGAATAAATTTCTTTTGGGTTGATAGAAGAAAGGCAGGACATGGATTTACGTTCTTTGCCTGGAGACGTTAAAAATTCCACTGCGCCCTCTGCACTTAAATACTGTAATGGTGGAAGGTAAATGATGTAAAGTGGAGCAGCAGAGTTTTGTACGTGGCTGCATTTACTGCCCGGTCATCAGAAATCATCATTGATAGGGTGATTGCATTCTGCTTCCAGCTGATATGGCCAACTTCACATTCTGTATTGTAAAGCAAAAATGGTATGGCTTATTGAATTTTCTTCTTGGCTGAGGTTGCTAAGTTCTTGGATGAAACACTTTTAAGATTAAATTTAAGTTCAATGCATGCCTTTTGACTGGTATTCTGAAAGGGAGACTAACTGTAGACCTGGGTTTAAACCAGGGTTAGTCCTACAAGAGTGGTCCTTTTTTCCTTCCAACACACTCTAAAATGTGCTGTAATGGGCAACAAAAATCCTCTGGGATGGGCTGTTTCAGCCCATCCATTAGGAATTTTCTCACCTGTTGCATTTAACTTTCACAGTATTTTGAATGGAAAAAAGGTCCACTCATGTAGGACTAACCCTGGTTTAAACGCAGGTCTAAAGTTAGTGTCCTTTCAGAATATCAGCCTTTATGTTTGAATGTATTTTGGGTTTTTAATCATATGCTAAATCGTTCATTGGATGCATTGCTGTGGGATTTTTTTTGTACTTGGTTTGCACGGTACTTTTCTCTCTATAACAATTTGGCTAAGTGGTTCAAGTATTAAAGATTGCAGTGGAGACTAAGTGGTATTTGAATGAGGTATCTGTTTGTTTATCATATTATATTATATGGCATCTTTTACATGAATTCAGTATGGTAACAACATTATTACATCTCTAAGTAAGGCTTCCATTATCATTGCCATTTCACTGATTTCTGGTGATTAACTAACTTGCATGAATCTATTAACTCATATTCCATTTATATTTCAATCCCACAGAAAATTGGATACTTATTATTTTAGTCTTCCACCTCTCAAAGAAGTCGGAAGATTCTTAAGTTAACCCATATTCCACTAGAGAAGATTGACACCCGTGCAGTGTTGCCAACAAAAATGTTGGTTAGGCGTGACATGGGAGGGCAAAAAATAGCCCAATTTTTACCTTAACCATTGGTTTCTATGTGACAAAAAATCGCAGCTACCCACTGCACCCGCCAAAAATGGCACTTTGAGAGTACTAAAAGTAACCAATTGGGCAGATAAAGTGCTGTATTGGCAACATGTCCGTCTGTCCGAAATTGTATTTCCTGTTGCCAAAATTACCCTTTTTCGCACTCTACAGGCTATTCGGCTAATTGCAAAGTACGGGTGAGCTCTCAATAAAATTGGTCTGTTTTCCGCTTAGGCGCCCATTGACGTTTGCTGGAGCAAAAGACACTTTTAACTTGGGTTTGATTTACTGGCAACACTGGCACATTTTTTGTATTTTTTAAACAAGAATTTCAGCAAACACCAAAAGCTTTTAATCTTTTGGATTGTTACATTTAAATATCAGAGTAACATGTTGTGCCCCCCCAAAAAAATAATAGTAAACAAGATAAAAATGAGTAAAATACTTTCAGTATTGTCTCTATTAAAAGCCCCCTCTGATAAATTATCCCTCTCTAATAGATGTCCCTGCCATTTTTTTCTGTGACAAAAGTGGCTGAAAGTTCTTTCAAATTTAAAAAATAGTCACAGGTTATTCCACTCACTAACTCTAGATCAATATATGACGATCAGCAATGTCAGTGCATTGTAGAAATTGCAAAACCAGAATAGATAGTCTGTGGGCTGAAAGTTTTGGATCCTTGGTGTTATTCTTCACCACAGGTGAAAAATGCGCCTTACCCAGGATACTTAGAGGCTTGGTTCCAAGTCGCCTTTTAGCATGCCCACATAATCATTGCACCTTAAAGCACACAAACCACATGCTTAGCCTACAAAATATCCCAATAAAAAAGGTAAAAGGTAAAGTGTCATGCCGAGCAATCTTGTGCGCGAAGTGCCCATCTCTCTTTCCTTAGCGTTTGGGCCAGACTCCTCCGTATTTTTTTGCTTTAGGGGGGTTTGCCACTCCTCCCGCACAGTGAGTCTGTTACCTTCCCAGCATTGAATAATGCGGGTACCCATTTATACACCTGGGTGGAGAGGAGTAATTGAGGTAAAGCGCCTTACTCAAGGGCACAACACGTTAGCCGCAGTGGGACTCAAACCCACGACCTTTGGGGTGCTGGCGAGCACTCAATCCACTGGACCACACATGCTCTCTAAATATCCCAATACATGCAACATCAATATTGTAAATTGTGAATGCATACAAATGTCAACATGTCAATGACCTACACTGCATATGAAAGGGCTGGTAAGGCCAAAAAAAAAAGTTTGTCTCAGAAGAAATGTGAAAAATGCTAATGCGAAATGTGTTTTTTTTTTTTTTTTTAGAAAAATGTTTTTTTTTTTTTTTTTTTTCATTTTTGGCCCACTTTTTTCAATTTTTCGGCCAAATTTTCATTTTTTTTCTGAAATTTTTTACAAAAAAAATTTAAAGTGAGTAAAACCTAAAAAAAAAAAAAATTATGCGGTCAAAAAGCAATTTTAAACCTAATGCGCGTGGTCTTCTGAGACAAACTTGTTTTTTTTCTTGGCTTAATCCAGTCTGTATAACATCCTAGGTATAATGCCTTTAAAAAAATACTGCACCTAATAAGGATTTGTAGATTAAGGTGTTGGTATCATGATTTAAAAATGGGGGCCAAAGAATTTCCTATATATAGTATATTCATTTGTGCTGATAACAAATCTGAAATTAAAAAAAAATATGGCTTACTGTATTTGTTTTTGAGAAAAGAGAGTTTCAAAAAGTACAAATACAACAATTAACAATTGAGTGGTGATTTGTAATTTGAACACTGCTGTTTTGGTCCTTTTCTGTCAATTTTTCAGTTTGAAAAAAAACAACAAAAATTTATGATAATTTTACAGACTTACAATAATTCTAATTATTCCTGCGAATTTTAAGTATATTGAGTCTTTTGGGTTGATCACTGATAGTGTCTTTAATTCCTTTGTTGATTACCACAGAGCTTGGATTTTTTGACCATATTACCAATATTGAATGATATGGTCCTTCTCTCTCATATTTTGATTTTCTGTTTATTTTACAGCTTGCGATAACCTTTTGAATGACAGCGTTGGAACTGTAACAGTTGCAAAATGGTAAGAAAAATGGGGCTTTAAAGTGATAATGTTATATGTGTGTGTTCAATTATCTTAGAGACTTAGGCTGGTATTCTGAAAGGGAGTCTAACTTTAGACCTGGGTTTAAACCAGGGTTAGTCCTACATGAGTGGACCTCTTTTCATTTCAAAATACTATGAAAGTTAAATTTAACGGGTGAGAAAATTCCTCATGGATGGGCCGTTCCGGCCCATCCATGAGGAATTTTCTCACCCATTACAGCACACTTTTAGAGTATGTTGGAAGGAAAATAGGTCCACTCTTGTAGGACTAACCCTGGTTTAAACCTGGGTCTAAAGTTAGACTCCCTTTCAGAATAGCAGCCTTAGTTTTAATTATTTAACCCTCTGAGCACTACCAGCCTTTCATACAGCATTTCTGATTGGCTAATTATATAATTATTAAAGGTGCAACGAGAGATTTTGAGGCACCTAAATATTGTGTCATAATAGCGATTTCATATAGATTAGACACCCAAAAGATTTCTTACCTTGTATTTGGCTACAGAAATGTCTTAAAAGAGAGAAAAAAGGTGATTTTGATTTGCTTATATTTCAATATAAAACATAGGCTGAATTTCGTATTTGCTCCTATACGAAATTAGAAATTTCACAATTTTTGTACCAAAGAACCATTTGTCAGCTTAATCCTTTCAGATGGGGATGTTTTGGATGGAAAGCTTTACATCAGGGCAACAATCAGTACTTTCGATTTTTTTCGGGACACTTGATATGTGAGATCTCTCGTTGCACCTTTAAAGGCTGACTCAGAGATTTTGAAATATAATTTTTTGTGTGTAATAATTAAAAATAGTCAACTAGAACTAAAGATAGTAATCTAAAATGCACAATTACAAAGTTTGATATAAAATTGGATCGATTAAGCCCAAATTAATTGGTCGAGCTATGAGTTGCAAAAATATTGGGCGAGACGCAGTCAAGCCCAATATTTTAAAACTCATAGCGAGACCAATTAAAATTGGGCATAAATCATCCAATTTTATCATTATCATGTTTTGGATCCAATATTTTCACACACTTGGACTCCTCAAAACATGATAATGAGATGAATCGGATTTTTCGTTTTGATGCAGTAAACATTTATGTATAGTATTACATGCCATAGGATATACTATGTATGACAAAAATTCTGGATCCGGAATTTTAAAACAAAGTTGTGATTTTCTTTATGAAGGACTTTGATTTGAGCTTAGCTATTTCACACAGTGATTAGTATATGAACAAGCATTATACATATGCAAAAAACATGATTTGTTTGAAAATTGAGGACGCCCTCCTCAGGAAATCTCTGAGTCAGCCTTTAATTTCAATGACCAAGTTAAAATGCAGCACATGAAATGGATGTAGGTGTAAGGCTGGCACTTCCAAACCCAGGGCATTTGGTGACAGAAGACCTAAAAAATAGGGATCTTTGGGTGAGAGACGGCCAAATTGCCCCAAAATAGGGTTTATCGGGTGACAAATTTGCATTTTTTTAAATGGGGTCTTTGGGTGCAAAAAAAATCTTAAAATAGAAGTCTTTGGGTGAATATTTTCAACCCCCCCACCCCAAAAAAATAGGGGTCTTTGGGTGTCAGTGGTAAAATTTTTAAAAAATATGGGGTTTTTGAGTGTGATTTAAAAAAGATGGGTTCATTGGGTGACAATGATGCTGAAAATATGGGTCTTAACAGCCTTACTTATGCATCACCTCCAAATTGGGAGTACTCTCTTCTGTTCATGATTGAGGGATGCACTCCGATTCCATTCTTCAATTTACTTGGAATCAGTTTATATTAATTTGTAATTTCATCAGGGCTTTGTTAATAAAGTTGGACTAGTGCAACCGAGTCAAAGTAGTAGCCCTTTGCTATGCTTGATATGTATACATAGGATGTTTTAAACCAATCCCATAATGCATTGCAATGTGCCTATACTGTACTAAACAAATGTCAACAGTTAGGGATAAAAATGTTCAAAAAGTTTACCAACCACTAGCACTTGCACTTTGAGGGCTAAAATAGGTGTAAAATTCTGAGTTTTAATGTGTTGAGAATAGGATTTTTGTGGGATTACATGACATACATACATACATACATACATACATGGCTTTTCTAGCGCGACATTTCCAAAGATCACAGCGCGAAAACACATAAGAAATGCTTAACTAGAAACAAAATACAATTGACCAACAATGAGAAAATACAGAGGCAAGCATTACATTTGTGGAAACAGATGAGATTTGAGTCCCTTTTTGAAAACAGACACTGTTTGAGCACTACGCACAGAAGATGGGAGATTGTTCCAGACTTTTGGTTCATTGTATGTAAATGTCTTGTCGGCAGCAGATTTAAATGTCCAGCTTCGGATGACTGGCACATTCAATCGCGTGCTATCTAAGACAGATCGAAGGCCCTCACGAATAGGACTGTACAATTCCAGGCAAGATGATAAGTACGCTGGTCCAATGCCAGCAAGGCATTTAAAAACATAGAGCATGACTTTGAACATGATTCTGTCCCATATCGGCAACCAGTGGAGCTGCTGTAATAACGGAGAGGCATGATCCTTTTTACTTACACGGAAACTGAGTTTGGCTGCCCAATTCTGAAGTGTTTTGAGGCGTGCGATGTCGGTAGCATTAGCACCCATAAGAAGAACGTTGCCATAATCAAGCCTGGATAGGATTAGCGAGCGGATTATGTTATTACAAGAATCAAAGTCCAGAAATCGTCTGATCCGGGAGATGTTACGGAGGTGAAAAGACACACTGCATGAGAGAGATGAAATCTGGTTGCGCATGGTCATACTGGTGTCGAAGATAATGCCTAGGTTACGGACTGTCTCTGATAGTTTGTTTCATTTCCAATTTGGAGCCTTACAAAAGGCATCCGACTCTTAATATGCAATGAAGCAGCAACAAAAAACTCAGTTTTCTCTTTATTAAGTTGTAACATATTGCACGTCATCCAGGATTGAATGTCACTTATACATGAGGAAAGTGTGGAGAGTGCATGGACAATTGAGGACTGAGAAGATGGGTCGAAGCTGGTGTACAGTTGGACATCATCAGCATAAAGATGGTGTGAGAGGCGATGCCTACGTATGATTCTCGCAATCGGAATGGTGTAAATGTTAAAAGACATAGGACCAACAATTGATCCTTGAGGAAGTCCATATTTTAGGGGACTCTTTGCTGAATGGCAACCATTTATGTAGACACTGGTGGTGCGGTCACTAAAATATGACCTTATTGGAGTGAAATTTCGCAAAACTGGTGCATTGTGGGATATGGGCTCAATACACACTCTGTAATATATATATATATATAATCACTATATCCTACGCTAGGGCGAAATTTTCTATTCATAAACATAGACTTTTACGTTAGGGCGAAATTTTTTTTCGCCTTAACGTTATCCTTTGTTTGCGCTTTATTCCGTCACACGATATGAATATTAATTTATGCAAATGAAAGATAATCTCATTAGCTAACAAGAAACATGAATATTAATTAATTAGCATAATAATAAAGGCTCATTATAGACTAATGAATTATTAAATTTTCGCCTTATGGACCTATCTAGGAATATATATATATATATATGTATATACTAATATATAATGTGTAAGGTCATATTCATCTTACAATGCTGAAGCCCAAATTCCATTGCTGTCAAGCCAAACGTAATTGATTTCTTTTGTTTTCAATATATTTTGCCTTGTGGTTTTTACTTGAAATAGGAAATACTGCCGACTTAGCAATGCAGAGGTGAAGAATTTCACCCGAGAAGAGAACGTCATCAACTATCTCAACAAGTCCGTCAAGGAAAATGGGTTGCTGGATGAAAAATGTAGGTTGGCGTGGATTTGATGCATGTTGAATGAGTAATATTCAAAATTTTTGCGGTAATTCCTTTAATTACGGTCTCAATGTGTGACACATATATATTTTGGGCTCTAAATTCTAAAGTCATGTATTGCGTGCTATGATGTTTTCAATATTTTTATCATTCATTGAAAATGACAATATGTAAATTCTTTTAAAGTGTAGGGATCAAGTATATCTTCAAAATGGACACTTTTATTTAAATTCTAGGTTCCCCATGTAGTAGGTGACACCAAAATCGCATTTCTCCACCAAATGTTATGTCAATTTTATTTTTTCTGTTTGGAATACTTGGTAAGTTGGTCTTGCATTAGACTGAAATGTCAATCAATTATCAATCAATGCCTTTATCTGCTTTTTGTGCTGGATAACTGGAGAGAAGGGAATGATAGGGTTCACTTACTACAAGGATACCGAAAAAGTTGAATTGCCTAAATTCAATTTCTGAAACTCTCATAATGTGACAATGTGGACAAATGTCACAACTTTTACCAAGAAGATGGTGGATAATTTGACTCATTTTTATTCAAAATTTTTATTGAAAATATGAACATTGCATTGTCATGAAACATGTCTTGTGAGGTCCATTGAGTACAAGTTGATAGTGGCCATGAGATAAAAAACAATTTTTTTTTTTTTTTTTTTTTGAACATACGCGCCATGGCTACAGAGCTATGCGCTCTGTAGCCATGCGCACCGATACACTCTAATATCAAAACAGCCCTATTATAATTATTATACACCCCAAAACCATTGCACTCCTGGATAACTGGAGAGAAGGGAATGATAGGGTTCACTTACTACAAGGATACCGAAAAAGTTGAATTGCCTAAATTCAATTTCTGAAACTCTCATAATGTGACAATGTGGACAAATGTCACAACTTTTACCAAGAAGATGGTGGATAATTTGACTCATTTTTATTCAAAATTTTTATTGAAAATATGAACATTGCATTGTCATGAAACATGTCTTGTGAGGTCCATTGAGTACAAGTTGATAGTGGCCATGAGATAAAAAACAAGAATTATGGAGTTACCTGCATTTAATGTTTACAGGCCATTTTGAAATTGTCCTTAAAGCGGCACTGGCACATTTTCACAAAATATGAAATTTCTTCAATTTGCTCTCAAATGATAGTCTATGACATTGGAAGAATAGAGATACATTTTACACATAAAAATAACATACTCAAGAACAGATAGGCACATTAATAAGAGGATAAAGACATCCAAGTAATTTGTAGGCTAACTTTTAAGTTTTCCATAACTTTAATCAACAAATGTGTATATTACATGAATATCATAGACTCGTACTCATTGATATTAAAACCACAAAGGTCACAGACCCGTCAAACATGGTGCATGCCATGGGAAACATGCATACGGCATGCGTTTTCTTGTGTTAAATGCTATTTTTGTCGTCTGCTGAATTAATGTCGCCGGCGACATTATGAAGTCATTCTGTTAACAATAAGGGCACTGATTGGTCGTAATCATTTCAGGTGAGGGCTAATGTATATAAAAGCTTTACAACCATGCAAAAATATGGATTTTAAAAAATCTTGAGAGCGCACTATTTTTCAAATGTGCCAGTGTCTCTTTAAAAGAGAAGAATGGTTAAGTAATCTTTCCAAATTGTCTGTTTGTTTGTTCTTATTCCTCTTGTGCCAGGTGATGGGGAATTAATCAACCATCTCTTATTTGATGCTAACATAACCCACCCACTGGTCCGAGAATGGCAGAGGCTGTTTGAGCAGATTGCGCCAAGGTATGTCTTGCTAGCAGGGTCTATCATTAATGGCAGTAGCATTTGAAAAAAGGACTGGTTGTCCAACGGACAACCTGGCAGGAAATTTTTGGTTGTCCGCTACAATTTTTGGTTGTCTGTACTCTGTGTTTATTTTGCTTAACTTAATCATTTAAAGGCGCTTGTTGCGATCGTCTTTGGGACCCCCGATTTAGCTGGAAGTAGTATGGATTTTGATATCAGATGAAAGGCCGTATTTTTCTCATTGTCGTCTTGAAATTTAAGCCCTAAAATCCATTTCATTCCCAAGATATAAACAAAAAACTGCTGTTTTAATGGTTAACCATCAATATTAGCACAGTATTGAATAGGGCTTTGCAACATGCATTATTGCGTCTACCATCAAAACCACAAGTTTGTTTCCCACGGTACTTGATGGGGTGTATGTACAAGTGCCAGGCTCTCATATCAAGTAGAGAACACAATAGACATAAGCACAAGCACCTTTAAGCACAACATGATGGAAAAGACTTTACACAAGTTTAGCATGTGAAATATACATTAAAACATGAATCTAATTCATAAATCAGTTAAAGGGATAGTAAGCCATTTTTTTTCAAAAAATATTTTTTCAACTTTTCTTGAAAACTGAAACTCAAGTGTGTCAAAAAATAGTATGTTGAAACATAATAGAACCGTGCGCAAACTACAATAAAGTGCATGTACATGTATGTCCCATAGGTGACCGTGTAGTGGAATTAATGCCCCTGGAACTCTTATTCAAAATCAACCCTGTAAAAATGTAGTTAAATGAGATTTTTTACCCAAATAAAAGTTCAGGACCTGTTTCCAGGCTAGTTCTATCATACATCAAAATCTCATTTTTTTTTGTCCGACATTTTTCAAATCGCTTACTATCCCTTTAAGTAATAACATTCACACTCACACAGTCAGTTATCTTCAACACTGCAAACATGCATTAAGTATCAGGATATTGATGAAATAAAGGCTGACTCAGAGATTTCCCGATGAGGGCGCCCTCAATTTTCAAACAAATCGTCTTTTTGGCATATACATGCTTATCCATATACTAAATACTAATCACTGTGTGAAATAACTAAGCTCAAATCGAAGTCCTTCATATAGAAAATCAAACTTGGTTATAAAATTCCAGATCCGTAATTTTTGTAATACAGGGTATCCTATGGCACTTTTATACTGTGCATAAATGTTTACTGCATGAAAACGAAAAATCCGATTCATCTCTTACTTTGGAATTAAGCATTTTAGGTGACTATCTTTAGTTCTAGATGATTATTTTTAATTACTACACAAAAAATTCTATTTTGAAATCTCTGAGTTAGCCTTTAACTTTAAGTTTTAGTAAGATTTTTGGTTGTCCACTAGACAACTTCATAGTCAATTTTGGTTGTTCGTAGCTCATTTTGGTTGTATCGGGCACCCGGACAACCGCTTATTTCAAATACTGATTGGCAGACCTAGGCTAAGCATTGTCACAGTTAACTGCAAAGCAGAGGATGTTTTGAATCAATCTCACAATGCATTGCAATGTACACAGCAAGATTCCTACTCAAGGTGTAACCCAGAGCTTAGGCTACTCCATGTGTACTCTTAGCTCTACTCGAGGGCTACCACCTTGATGCATTATTGATGCAGTACTTACAACTAAGTACTGGCGAAGTACACAAGCCACTGGGTGGATAGCAGCTATGTTTACTTAGCAGTACCGATCCTATAATGTACTCTGCAGTTGCCTGCTAGGTGACTGACAGGTACCCATGTAAGCCACCAGTAGTGGAGTACCACTGCAGCTACTGCACGGGATTTTTTTTTTTTTTTTTTTTAGGTGACTATCTTTAGTTCTAGATGATTATTTTTAATTACTACACAAAAAATTATATTTTGAAATCTCTGAGTCAGCCTTTAACTTTAAGTTTTAGTAAGATTTTTGGTTGTCCACTAGACAACTTCATAGTCAATTTTGGTTGTTCGTAGCTCATTTTGGTTGTATCGGGCACCCGGACAACCGCTTATTTCAAACACTGATTGGCAGACCTAGGCTAAGCATTGTCACAGTTAACTGCAAAGCAGAGGATGTTTTGAATCAATCTCACAATGTATTGCAATGTACCTATACCGTACTGTATTAAACACATGTCAATACAATACTAAAGGATAAAAAGTGTTTACAAAGTTTAAGAACCATAAGACACTTTATGATCATACAAAAAAATCCCTACTAGCACCTTGTGGGATCACATGTCCTTATTGAAGTGAAATTTCCTAAAACCAGTGCATTGTGGGATGGACTCAATAGACCGCCTGACTGCAAATGTAGTATATAGGCTTAAATCAAGTTCTAAAATGGGCTACCAATTCCCTTTTTTTTTTTTTTTTTTTTAAATCTTGTACAGAGTGGGTGTGACATATTTGTTTTTAGCTCATTCACGTAAGATTTGATTTAATTACATTGGCAAGCATTCTAAATTTCTAAATATGCACAAAACCCGGTTTGAAAAACAATTTGCGACACAATTTATTCTTTGGAAGCATCCTCATGTCTCTACAGTAATGACCACTCCTAATAAGTTCAATCCAACTTAGTTGTATGACATAAATAGTTTGTAAGATATTTCTCTGCAAATTAGACTCTGCATTTTGCCTGGTGTCATTAGCAATTTATTGTCATGTTTTATATTGCTTTAATGTGTTTTGTTGGTTATGTTTTTATTTACATGCATGTGGGAATGTTGTTCGCCTGATTTGTATACGATGGTGTGTCACTTCACCTTACGTCATCCTGTGCCTCTCAACCGTGCATGCTTCTAACTACCCCACATCCTGTGTACCCCAACCATGCATGCTTCATGTTATGCAACACAATGTTCGCCTGTGTGTTATTTCCCACCCACAAATTACCATGTTGTAGAGAAAGGACCCCTATATACTCAGGAACGCTTAATGCCACAGTTTATGATGAATACAAACGTTGCTGTGAGCTGGGAGATACTCCTTTTTGTGACCGTGACGGGAATGAAGCAAACGCAACAACAACTGGATCAACTGAAATGCCGTCCATCAATATCGTTACGTCCCCGATGGGAGAAACATCTAACGTAGCAAATTCCTCCAATACCATAAGTGCTACAGGTATGCCAAATTCAACAGTTCACTCGCCAACAACAAATGGTCCATCACCATCATTGTTAACGACGGAATTTCATGATATTCCTTTGGAGTCACCTACTACTGTAGGGACAGTTACGGAGAGTAACATCAATTCTACTCCCAAAACGTCCTCTAATAACCCTTCTCAGAGGTAAGCTTTTTTGTGTGCGTGCATGTGTGAGAGATACACTGAAAAAAGTTCAGAATTTGAACCCCATTTCAACACATCTGTAACACTTTTTAACACATAATGTTATTTATATAGTTAGTGGTCACTTTTAAAGCACATAGTGTTCAAATTAGAATTTTAAATCTGGTTGCGCATGGTCATACTGGTGTCGAAGATAATGCCTAGGTTACGGACTGTCTCTGATAGTTTGTTTCATTTCCAATTTGGAGCCTTACAAAAGGCATCCGACTCTTAATATGCAATGAAGCAGCAACAAAAAACTCAGTTTTCTCTTTATTAAGTTGTAACATATTGCACGTCATCCAGGATTGAATGTCACTTATACATGAGGAAAGTGTGGAGAGTGCATGGACAATTGAGGACTGAGAAGATGGGTCGAAGCTGGTGTACAGTTGGACATCATCAGCATAAAGATGGTGTGAGAGGCGATGCCTACGTATGATTCTCGCAATCGGAATGGTGTAAATGTTAAAAGACATAGGACCAACAATTGATCCTTGAGGAAGTCCATATTTTAGGGGACTCTTTGCTGAATGGCAACCATTTATGTAGACACTGGTGGTGCGGTCACTAAAATATGACCTTATTGGAGTGAAATTTCGCAAAACTGGTGCATTGTGGGATATGGGCTCAATACACACTCTGTAATATATATATATATATAATCACTATATCCTACGCTAGGGCGAAATTTTCTATTCATAAACATAGACTTTTACGTTAGGGCGAAATTTTTTTTCGCCTTAACGTTATCCTTTGTTTGCGCTTTATTCCGTCACACGATATGAATATTAATTTATGCAAATGAAAGATAATCTCATTAGCTAACAAGAAACATGAATATTAATTAATTAGCATAATAATAAAGGCTCATTATAGACTAATGAATTATTAAATTTTCGCCTTATGGACCTATCTAGGAATATATATATATATATATGTATATACTAATATATAATGTGTAAGGTCATATTCATCTTACAATGCTGAAGCCCAAATTCCATTGCTGTCAAGCCAAACGTAATTGATTTCTTTTGTTTTCAATATATTTTGCCTTGTGGTTTTTACTTGAAATAGGAAATACTGCCGACTTAGCAATGCAGAGGTGAAGAATTTCACCCGAGAAGAGAACGTCATCAACTATCTCAACAAGTCCGTCAAGGAAAATGGGTTGCTGGATGAAAAATGTAGGTTGGCGTGGATTTGATGCATGTTGAATGAGTAATATTCAAAATTTTTGCGGTAATTCCTTTAATTACGGTCTCAATGTGTGACACATATATATTTTGGGCTCTAAATTCTAAAGTCATGTATTGCGTGCTATGATGTTTTCAATATTTTTATCATTCATTGAAAATGACAATATGTAAATTCTTTTAAAGTGTAGGGATCAAGTATATCTTCAAAATGGACACTTTTATTTAAATTCTAGGTTCCCCATGTAGTAGGTGACACCAAAATCGCATTTCTCCACCAAATGTTATGTCAATTTTATTTTTTCTGTTTGGAATACTTGGTAAGTTGGTCTTGCATTAGACTGAAATGTCAATCAATTATCAATCAATGCCTTTATCTGCTTTTTGTGCTGGATAACTGGAGAGAAGGGAATGATAGGGTTCACTTACTACAAGGATACCGAAAAAGTTGAATTGCCTAAATTCAATTTCTGAAACTCTCATAATGTGACAATGTGGACAAATGTCACAACTTTTACCAAGAAGATGGTGGATAATTTGACTCATTTTTATTCAAAATTTTTATTGAAAATATGAACATTGCATTGTCATGAAACATGTCTTGTGAGGTCCATTGAGTACAAGTTGATAGTGGCCATGAGATAAAAAACAATTTTTTTTTTTTTTTTTTTTTGAACATACGCGCCATGGCTACAGAGCTATGCGCTCTGTAGCCATGCGCACCGATACACTCTAATATCAAAACAGCCCTATTATAATTATTATACACCCCAAAACCATTGCACTCCTGGATAACTGGAGAGAAGGGAATGATAGGGTTCACTTACTACAAGGATACCGAAAAAGTTGAATTGCCTAAATTCAATTTCTGAAACTCTCATAATGTGACAATGTGGACAAATGTCACAACTTTTACCAAGAAGATGGTGGATAATTTGACTCATTTTTATTCAAAATTTTTATTGAAAATATGAACATTGCATTGTCATGAAACATGTCTTGTGAGGTCCATTGAGTACAAGTTGATAGTGGCCATGAGATAAAAAACAAGAATTATGGAGTTACCTGCATTTAATGTTTACAGGCCATTTTGAAATTGTCCTTAAAGCGGCACTGGCACATTTTCACAAAATATGAAATTTCTTCAATTTGCTCTCAAATGATAGTCTATGACATTGGAAGAATAGAGATACATTTTACACATAAAAATAACATACTCAAGAACAGATAGGCACATTAATAAGAGGATAAAGACATCCAAGTAATTTGTAGGCTAACTTTTAAGTTTTCCATAACTTTAATCAACAAATGTGTATATTACATGAATATCATAGACTCGTACTCATTGATATTAAAACCACAAAGGTCACAGACCCGTCAAACATGGTGCATGCCATGGGAAACATGCATACGGCATGCGTTTTCTTGTGTTAAATGCTATTTTTGTCGTCTGCTGAATTAATGTCGCCGGCGACATTATGAAGTCATTCTGTTAACAATAAGGGCACTGATTGGTCGTAATCATTTCAGGTGAGGGCTAATGTATATAAAAGCTTTACAACCATGCAAAAATATGGATTTTAAAAAATCTTGAGAGCGCACTATTTTTCAAATGTGCCAGTGTCTCTTTAAAAGAGAAGAATGGTTAAGTAATCTTTCCAAATTGTCTGTTTGTTTGTTCTTATTCCTCTTGTGCCAGGTGATGGGGAATTAATCAACCATCTCTTATTTGATGCTAACATAACCCACCCACTGGTCCGAGAATGGCAGAGGCTGTTTGAGCAGATTGCGCCAAGGTATGTCTTGCTAGCAGGGTCTATCATTAATGGCAGTAGCATTTGAAAAAAGGACTGGTTGTCCAACGGACAACCTGGCAGGAAATTTTTGGTTGTCCGCTACAATTTTTGGTTGTCTGTACTCTGTGTTTATTTTGCTTAACTTAATCATTTAAAGGCGCTTGTTGCGATCGTCTTTGGGACCCCCGATTTAGCTGGAAGTAGTATGGATTTTGATATCAGATGAAAGGCCGTATTTTTCTCATTGTCGTCTTGAAATTTAAGCCCTAAAATCCATTTCATTCCCAAGATATAAACAAAAAACTGCTGTTTTAATGGTTAACCATCAATATTAGCACAGTATTGAATAGGGCTTTGCAACATGCATTATTGCGTCTACCATCAAAACCACAAGTTTGTTTCCCACGGTACTTGATGGGGTGTATGTACAAGTGCCAGGCTCTCATATCAAGTAGAGAACACAATAGACATAAGCACAAGCACCTTTAAGCACAACATGATGGAAAAGACTTTACACAAGTTTAGCATGTGAAATATACATTAAAACATGAATCTAATTCATAAATCAGTTAAAGGGATAGTAAGCCATTTTTTTTCAAAAAATATTTTTTCAACTTTTCTTGAAAACTGAAACTCAAGTGTGTCAAAAAATAGTATGTTGAAACATAATAGAACCGTGCGCAAACTACAATAAAGTGCATGTACATGTATGTCCCATAGGTGACCGTGTAGTGGAATTAATGCCCCTGGAACTCTTATTCAAAATCAACCCTGTAAAAATGTAGTTAAATGAGATTTTTTACCCAAATAAAAGTTCAGGACCTGTTTCCAGGCTAGTTCTATCATACATCAAAATCTCATTTTTTTTTGTCCGACATTTTTCAAATCGCTTACTATCCCTTTAAGTAATAACATTCACACTCACACAGTCAGTTATCTTCAACACTGCAAACATGCATTAAGTATCAGGATATTGATGAAATAAAGGCTGACTCAGAGATTTCCCGATGAGGGCGCCCTCAATTTTCAAACAAATCGTCTTTTTGGCATATACATGCTTATCCATATACTAAATACTAATCACTGTGTGAAATAACTAAGCTCAAATCGAAGTCCTTCATATAGAAAATCAAACTTGGTTATAAAATTCCAGATCCGTAATTTTTGTAATACAGGGTATCCTATGGCACTTTTATACTGTGCATAAATGTTTACTGCATGAAAACGAAAAATCCGATTCATCTCTTACTTTGGAATTAAGCATTTTAGGTGACTATCTTTAGTTCTAGATGATTATTTTTAATTACTACACAAAAAATTCTATTTTGAAATCTCTGAGTTAGCCTTTAACTTTAAGTTTTAGTAAGATTTTTGGTTGTCCACTAGACAACTTCATAGTCAATTTTGGTTGTTCGTAGCTCATTTTGGTTGTATCGGGCACCCGGACAACCGCTTATTTCAAATACTGATTGGCAGACCTAGGCTAAGCATTGTCACAGTTAACTGCAAAGCAGAGGATGTTTTGAATCAATCTCACAATGCATTGCAATGTACACAGCAAGATTCCTACTCAAGGTGTAACCCAGAGCTTAGGCTACTCCATGTGTACTCTTAGCTCTACTCGAGGGCTACCACCTTGATGCATTATTGATGCAGTACTTACAACTAAGTACTGGCGAAGTACACAAGCCACTGGGTGGATAGCAGCTATGTTTACTTAGCAGTACCGATCCTATAATGTACTCTGCAGTTGCCTGCTAGGTGACTGACAGGTACCCATGTAAGCCACCAGTAGTGGAGTACCACTGCAGCTACTGCACGGGATTTTTTTTTTTTTTTTTTTTAGGTGACTATCTTTAGTTCTAGATGATTATTTTTAATTACTACACAAAAAATTATATTTTGAAATCTCTGAGTCAGCCTTTAACTTTAAGTTTTAGTAAGATTTTTGGTTGTCCACTAGACAACTTCATAGTCAATTTTGGTTGTTCGTAGCTCATTTTGGTTGTATCGGGCACCCGGACAACCGCTTATTTCAAACACTGATTGGCAGACCTAGGCTAAGCATTGTCACAGTTAACTGCAAAGCAGAGGATGTTTTGAATCAATCTCACAATGTATTGCAATGTACCTATACCGTACTGTATTAAACACATGTCAATACAATACTAAAGGATAAAAAGTGTTTACAAAGTTTAAGAACCATAAGACACTTTATGATCATACAAAAAAATCCCTACTAGCACCTTGTGGGATCACATGTCCTTATTGAAGTGAAATTTCCTAAAACCAGTGCATTGTGGGATGGACTCAATAGACCGCCTGACTGCAAATGTAGTATATAGGCTTAAATCAAGTTCTAAAATGGGCTACCAATTCCCTTTTTTTTTTTTTTTTTTTTAAATCTTGTACAGAGTGGGTGTGACATATTTGTTTTTAGCTCATTCACGTAAGATTTGATTTAATTACATTGGCAAGCATTCTAAATTTCTAAATATGCACAAAACCCGGTTTGAAAAACAATTTGCGACACAATTTATTCTTTGGAAGCATCCTCATGTCTCTACAGTAATGACCACTCCTAATAAGTTCAATCCAACTTAGTTGTATGACATAAATAGTTTGTAAGATATTTCTCTGCAAATTAGACTCTGCATTTTGCCTGGTGTCATTAGCAATTTATTGTCATGTTTTATATTGCTTTAATGTGTTTTGTTGGTTATGTTTTTATTTACATGCATGTGGGAATGTTGTTCGCCTGATTTGTATACGATGGTGTGTCACTTCACCTTACGTCATCCTGTGCCTCTCAACCGTGCATGCTTCTAACTACCCCACATCCTGTGTACCCCAACCATGCATGCTTCATGTTATGCAACACAATGTTCGCCTGTGTGTTATTTCCCACCCACAAATTACCATGTTGTAGAGAAAGGACCCCTATATACTCAGGAACGCTTAATGCCACAGTTTTGATGATACAAAGTTGCTGTGAGCTGGGAGATACCCTTTTGTGACCGTGACGGGAATGAAGCAAACGCAACAACCACTGGATTCAACTGAAATGCCGTCCATCAATATCGTTAACGTCCCCGAATGGGAGAAAACATTCTAAGTAGCAAATTCCTCCAATACCATAAGTGCTACAGGTATGCCAAATTCAAAAGTTCACTCGCCAACAACAAATGCGCCATCACCATCAGTGTAACGACGGAATTTCATGATATTCCTTTGGAGTCACCTACTACTGTAGGGACAGTTACGGAGAGTAACATCAATTCTAACTCCAACGTCCGTCTAATAAAAACTTTAGAGGAAGCTTTTGTGTGAGTTGCTTGTGGGAGATACACTGAAAAAGGTCAGAATGTGAACCCATTTAACACATCGGTACCTTTTTAACACATAAGTTATTTATATAGTTAGTGGTCACTTTTAAAGCACATAGTGTTTCAAATAGAGTTTAAATTGGTTACTTTGGAAATATTCTAAACATTTTGGTATTCTCAATGGTGGCTGATATTCTGAAAGGTAGTCTAACTTTAGTCCGCGGTTTAGACCAGATTTAGTCCTACAGGGGTGCGACCTTTTTTTTCCTTTCAAAATATTGTGAAAGTTTTAATGAAAGGGTGAGAAAATACCTCATGGATGGGTCGGAATGTCACATCCATGAGGTATTTTTTCACTCGTGAACAATTTTTAGATATGTGGAAGGGTGAAAAAGGTCCCTTCTGTAGGACTAACCCTGCGTTTAATCCGACTAATTTAGACTCCTTTCAGATACGCACCAAAGAGAGTCTAACTTTAGACTCAAGTTTAAATCAGGCGTATCCTTCAAGTATGGACCATTTTTACTTTATCATAAACTGAAAGTATGTTACGGGTGAAAAAATGCTGCCAAAATTGAAAATAAACAAGAAATCCAACAAAAACCAAAAAAACACTAGTAGTCTCAGTTGAACAGACCGTCAAAAGCGCGGGGCCCCCCCGGCATTCATTTAAAATGCACTTAACACGTGTGTGGTAAAATGTTAATACCTGCATGGGCTTTTGAACACGTGTAATAAATCGGATTCTGAATGTGTAATTGAACCAAGTGTCGGACGTTCTTATATTAATATTTTGCTCAGTGTTGCTAGTTTTGCTTGCAGTGTTTCTAGTGTTGGCTTACAAGTGTGCCTTGCTGATTTCTCTGCATATTGCCCTATAACTTATCCAACCTGAGTATAGCGTGATTCTAAACTTTCTCGCAGTGAAAATGTGCACATCAACGGCATGTCACACAGCTGAGGCGGGGCGCGTACAAAGTGGTGTGCATGATACGGATTAAAATGGCTGAACGAAAGTGATGACATCACTCCTACTTCTTACTTCTCCATACTAAGTGTTATTTAGTTTGATTAGTTTAGCACGCTTTGTTTCATGCCAGCTGATGTTCCAACCCGTGTACTTGACACAACCTAATACATTACATCTGAGAAATTGCTCACTGACAAAATCGGCATCACATGCTTTTCACTTCAGGTCATGTTGCTTCTTTAAATCTCTAATGCTAGATTTGTTTTTTTCTCAAAACTGTTTACATATGGTATACAACTTAGTTTTTGTGAGCACTTTTTGTGAAAAATTAACTGCTGCAATTAAGTTTAAAAGGTCTTACAGTAAGTTAATTAAATATTATATTACCATAAAAAAAATAGGTTCCTTCCTTCTTTCCCTTCACAAAGTTAGATTTATTTACCAGAGTTTGTTCGAATGATCCCTGAGTGAACAGGTCTATGGGATGTCAGCAATAAACGTTGAAAAGTACTTAAATTATTCTTTTCCACAGAAAAAAGATGAGTATCCCCTACATTCACTCAGGATGTCCCTGCCTTAGAGTGGCTTATTGGAGTATTCATGGATTTGATGTTAAAGGTCATTGAGAGGTTATTTTAGGTCATTGTTATAAAGATCATGACAATTAAAATGTATTTGAAATTTTATTTTTTTTTTAAATATTGTTTTTTTACTCAAAAGAAGCCAAATTACTCAAAAGCTTAGACCTTACTTCTTCATTGAGTTTTGACCAATGAGCACCTTAGCTTAGGCATAAAAAATTGTTTGTTTGGTGTAACCCGACCGTCCCTAAAAAACCTGCTGACTCAAAAGTTTGTATGCAATTATCACAAAATTAAAAAAATATTCTGCCGACCAACCCATTATTTTCATCCACAATTAAAAAAATATTTTTTTTACCAACACAAAGACGAAAAAATAAAACAAGACAACAAAACAACTACAAAAGTAAAATAAAAGATCTTTGCTATGTCATTAAAAAAAAGCTTTAAATAGTAGCATCTTGTATTCATTTTAGAGTAAAACATTGAGAAGATCTAAACAAATTTTAGATCTAAAACAAACCGACCCCGATATTTTTTCTCTGTTACGCCAAACATTTTTTATGCCTTACACTCAAGCGGTTAGGTATATTTTGGTGTTTGAGCCACTGCATCATTGGGCCTGACTTTTTGATCCTAGCAGGATCTTCACCCAAAGGCAAACTGCATATATTTAGTGACAGCTGAGGTGAATAGGTTTAAAAAGGCTTTTAATGTAATAAAAAGATGATGTAGTATTTTTCTATCATGCAAGAGAGCCCTGTTGCCCACCTGTGATGTAATGTGTACATCACTGGATCACTTATTCCAGCATATTTTAGCAGGAACCTCCGTCGGTTCGTCCGTCCGTGATAAAAATGTTAACCCACTCTGTGTACGGTTTATCTGGAGTTCCATAAAGGCTACTATGATGTAACTTGGTGGAAAGAAGTGCGTTGATGAGTTCTCGTCTTGATAAGATTTTGGGCGTAAAATATGCTAATTAAGTATCTAATTTACATAATTTAAGAAAATTTGTATACAAGGCTTGTATACAAGTTACCTTCAGTTCTGTAAGCCGTATAATGATCTAATTTGGTGGAAGGAAGCCGATTGAAGAGTTCTCGTCCTGATTAGATTTTGGGCGTATTTCAGGCAAATTACATATGCAAATGAGCTAATTAATATGCAATCATTTGCGTAATTGCTATATTTTTGAAACGGTTCACCGGATGCACAAAATTACTTCACCGCATGAAAACCTATCATGGTTCGCATCTTTAACATTTGAAAGTGTGTGATATATACGGCTCAGATATGCAAATGAGCTAATAAAATATGCGTAATTGCTGTACCGCTAAAACGGTACATTGGATATATACAAAATTCCTTCGCTATGTGAAAGACCACTCTGCCATACATCTTTTGTGTGAATCGTAATTGGGTCAAAGGGTTTGTGGGCTAATTAAAGGGGCACTTCAGTGGTCAGCAAGTGGTAATTTTGGCTTATGGCTTATGAAAATCTATGATTTTTTTCTCCTACAAATAAATGGCCCTTATCATGACCCTTATCGTGACCCTTATGTAAATGCTTTACCTTTGGTCAGTGAATATGGGGTGTACACAGATTTTTTTATCAGTGGTCATCTAGTGGTCATTTTGGCCTATTTGGCCAATACACATGAAACCTTTCTACTCCTCTGACCAATAAGACACGCTGATTACGGCAGTTGTGCACATACATTGCCTAATTTGCGCGGAATTTTGATCAGTGCTCAGCAAGTGGTCATTTTAATTTTGGGCCATTCTTCGGGATGTCACACACGTGACCAAAGTTTACTTGCCTCCCATGACAAAACAAATAATCTAGCGAAAGTGGAAACATTAATTTTGGTTTGATTTTGTCCAAACCTAACCAAAAATAATGTTTCCACTTCGCTGGATTGGTTGTTTTGTCACGGGAGGCAAATAAAGTTCGGTCACGTGTGTGACTTCCCGAAGAATGGCCCTTTTATTCATATGGCTAGGTTTGTGCTCTTTGAGCACAATGGCCTATAGTTTTTCTTGTGAGACTTTTATTTTGTTTGTATGCTAGATAATTAACTCATTGATTTTGTTGTTGTTTATGTTTTCAGTGATGAGTTTGATGACAGAGATAACATTTTGCTTGTATTCATTGGGACCAAAGGCGGATTGACAAGAACTTACCTGAACCCTGCAGCAAATCAGACGGGAAAGAGGTAGGCCCTTAGGCCAGATTTACCCAGAAGTAGTATCGATTATCGATTTTGATGTCGGATGAAAGGCCGTATTTTTCTCATTGTTGTCCTGAAATTTGAGCCCTCAAATCCATTTCACTGGATTTTAATGGTTAACCATCAATAATAGCACAGTATTGAATAGGGCTTACCAATATGCATTATTGCTTCTACTATAAAAACCACAAGTTTGTTTCCCCACGGTACTTAAAGTGACAGGAGGAGATTTTTTTAGGATATGAATTTCTCTCAAAATTCACTGGATCGGTTGTAGACCACCTACCGAGAACCCTTCGAAGGTTTATTTCGACAAACAGGTGCAAAAGAAAACCGCAAACCTTGTTTTGAACTTACTTGCTATCGTAATCGTTCCCCATAGAAAACCATGCTTTGACTTTCTGTCGTGCAAGACAGAAACTATTAAATCATCATCTTATTGCAGAAAGACGGCGTATTCGGCTTATTCACTTCCGGTGTGATCTAATATATTGGTAAGCATTCCAAATATATAAAAAAACGGGGTTCGACCAAAATTGGGGCGCTTCTTTCTGGAAATCTCCTCATGTCTCTTTAATGGGGCATAAGTGCCAGGCTCTCATATCAAGTAGAGAACATATTAGACATAAATTGGAACAAGTACCTTTAATTCTCACAATTTGCTATACGATGGGCTACCAGTGGTTACCCTTGCCAATCAGGGGCATAACAGGGGTCACTTGTCAGAGGGGCAATTTCCCAGTTTTGAGGCTGATTTTCCTGGTTGGAGGTGGTTTTGAGGCAATTTTGTTGGTTAAACATGAAAATTTCTTGATGAGCAGGCAAAAAAGGCTGATTTTGCATGATTTTAAAGCTACTGTTACGCTACTCTTGTCAATCCAATTTTTGACCACAAGGGACGACTTCACCGTCCAACTTCCATTGGATTAACATGCAAGTAGTGTGATTATTATGTTGAAAACAGCTCAACGAAAGAGTTGTTTGATTGAAAACATTACCATTATATTGATGAACTAAATTATCAGTGACAAGATCCTCAATAATATTTGTATTATGCAAGCTCTGAATGTGGACTTTTTCCCATGATGCATTGGGGAAACATTGCCTCACCGAGGCAATCGTTGGTGACGCACCGTATCGGGAATTGCGAGAATTCCCGATACGATACGACTTTGCAATGTGCTCTGTACAATGTGCCCTTGTGTGTCTTTGTATTCTTTGTATAAAATGTTAACCAATCTGTTTTCAGTCAGAGGTCTATTACTTTGATGAATTTCAAAGAGACTTGGGGGAGTGGAGGTAGGTAACTACCTCAACACATGTGAGGGTCAAAGGTCATCTAGGGTTCATGAGGTGTTGATGGGGAGATAATTATCGTGTTGTCTCCTGGGGACAAGATATTTTATGAATCGTCACAATTAATTGGACCATTTTGCAAGCAGGGATCCCACTATCCCTTTATCCCTTATGCCTCATGTGTTTCTAGCCTATTTCCTGGGAGGCAATGAAGGAATCACAGCTGTTTGACCCCATACAAACTGTCTCTTTTATTTTTAGAACAACTTTAAGCATTGGCGACACAATTTTCACAACTGCTATAAGTAGGGGCATACAAGAGCCATCATCTCTGCAAAAATTGGACAATCCATTGCGGGAATCTTGCCATATAGGCCTACAAAGGTTATGATTTGTATGTTATAGCGCCCTCTATATGCCAAATCTCCCTAGAAAGACATGGAAAACTAGATTGTTTGCCCGCAATGAAATTTCGTAAAATTTACACAGAATGTAGATAGTGGATTAAATATTCCAAATCAGTTGTCAAAAGTGTGTCGCCGACGATATTTTTTGTTTTATTCTGGTTTTTGTCATAATAAATGAGACTTTCAAACAGCTGTGGAATAAGGGAAGAGGGGAAAGAGAAAAGTTGGAAACTCTGGTTGGTCTCAAATGACTGGGGATATCACGCTACGGCGATGTCGCTGGCCCGGCCCAGCGATTTTGTGTCCATATGTGTCTTCATTCATTGAAGTCATTGCTGCGCCCGGGACTTAGTGCATTTTTCTCACTCAATGCACTGGAGTTTTTGGGTGTTTGGGGGCATTAGGATTATTAAAATTCCTTTATTATACAGAAAAATCATTGAGTAAATAAATAAAGTTCTTAAAGTATTGAAGCAATACCTTATGTTCACTTACATTCACAGTCAGTTTGTAACAAGTGTTTCTATTTTTTCTCCTAGCATGAATTTCACAATAGATTTCCCCTTCACAGTCAGTTTGTAACAAGTGTTTCTATTTTTTCTCCTAGCATGAATTTCACAATAGATTTCCCCAACACAATAGAGGAGGAATACTACCAAAGGTCGGCTGAGGTACCGGAGGACACTTTCATCTACGCAGTTCCATTTGACAAAGAAATAAGTAAGACATTTGCTTTCTACTTATGGCTGTTCCAGAAGAATTCCATACCCCCATGGGAGGCGCAAGTGGAATGTAGTATATGCCATCCAAACAGGGATTTTAAAATTCATCAGGAATAGTCTTATTGTTATAGATAATCAGTATCCCACTGCTGTTTGACCCTAACTATGCAAATTATCACTTTTATTTTTAGAAAAATTTCAAAACCTAGCAACACAATTTTCACTATTGTAATGAGTAGATGCATACAATAATTATCACCACTGAAGAAATTAGAAAATACATGGCAGGAATCATGCCATATGGCCTTCTAAGGTCAGTATTCGCATTTTATGGCCCCCTCTATTGTCTGAACCTCCACAGAAGTTATTGTAAAACCATAACTTTGAAGGAATCATCTCTGCCCACAATAGGAATTTAATAAATTGGATGTAGCTAGTAGAATAAAGAATCCAAAGCAGTTGTCAAAAACTATGTCACTTTTGATATAATATGCTTTATTCTGGTGTTTGTCATAATGAAGGAGAATTTCAAGCAGCTGTGATCCCTTTAATTTTAATCAAAATAACCTTGTATTTGACCATATTAGTTTAAAAAATAGTAAATTTCTGCATGCTTTGAGCGCATTCTGTTTATAATTAGATTTACTTGTAACAATTTTAGGTTCTAAATGGCAACATTTTTAAGGGCACATATGTACTAGTAACGAATCTTGTCAGCAAACCATGTTTCATTCATAAATTTTCATCAACCCCCATCCCCCATGTCAAAAAAGAAATTTACGCCACTGGCCTTCCACCATAGGTTCCTCATCTGTAAAGCTATCAGTGTTATTAGTTACATGTCCATAGGTCAAAGGTTGTCCAAGCCTTTTTGTTTTTCTGTTTTATGTCATCTGGTGTGGCTCACAAACATAAATGCTTAATCCAATTTCAATCGAATTTGAACATTAGGATTCTTTATAAAGATGCATTTTGTATTAATTACATGTTCATAGGCCAAAGGTGAACGGTTATAAAGCTTATGTGTAATTCGTCCTCTTCACAAGTTTTACTCCAATCTTGTTAGTAATGAATCGGAATCATAGTGTCAATATTGATGATTAATAATTATTTTAAATTGTTTTTACCAGAAAATATGGATGACACAGATGACGTACTAGTAACAGTCAGTACAGCATTAAGAGTAGAGAAAGGTGGCAATACAGCTCTTGCATCAGGTGGGTTTCCATGACAACAGAGATAAAGAGTGAGAGTGAACCCTAATCACTGTCCCTCTTTTTACATTGTACACATATGCTGCAAATAATCTTAGCTTGAAGCTTTTATATGGTTTGAGCTTGGAATGATATAAACAAATTCTACAACTATACTTGACTGTATTATACATCACATACCAGTACTTTAGGGGGGAAAAAGTGTTAAAGAAAATGTTTGTGTCTAGGCAATATTGACATGCTTAAATTTGAAATCTTGATGCAACTTTGTTATCCTTGAGCAATTTCAGAAAGGGGAGGGTGTAAGTTTTGTAAATGTTTCATATGGGGATGGTTCCTGGATGGGTGGATGCCTATCTGGATGTCCACATAGATCATTCATTAAACCACTCTGCAGACTAAACCAATTAATCAATGACTTCAAACATGGCACAGTGATAGAACATGGTGAGGTCATGTGCTGTATACTTTTGGACAGGTTATCTACTGATGATAGCTTACTTTGTACTGATGATAGCTTGCTATCTACTGATGATAGCTTGCTATCTACTGATGATAGCTTGTTATCTACTGATAGTTTGCTATCTACTGATGATAGCTTACTTGTACTGATGATAGCTTGCTATGTACTGATGATAGTTTGCTATCTACTGATGACAGCTTGCTATCTACTGATGTTGGCTTGCTATGTACTGTTAGCTTGCTATGTACTGATGATAGTTTGCTATCTACTGATGATAGCTCGCTAGCTACTGATAGTTTGCTTATCTACTGATGATAGCTTGCTATCTACTGATGATAGCTTGCTATCTACTGATGATAGTTTGCTTATCTACTGATGATAGCTTGCTATCTACTGATGATAGCTTGCTATCTACTGATGATTAGCTTGCTATCTCCTGATGATAGCTTGCTATCTACTGATGATAGCTTGCTATGTACTGATGATAGTTTGCTATCTACTGATGATAGCTTGCTAGCTACTGATGATAGCTTGCTATCTACTGATGATAGCTTGCTATCTCCTGATGATAGCTTGCTAGCTGCTGATGATAGCTTGCTACCTGATGATGATAGCTTGCTACCTGCTGATGATAGCTTGATGTCTACTGATGATAGCTTGCTACCTACTGATGATAGCTTACTTGTACTGATGATAGCTTGCTGTCTACTGATGATAGCTTACTTTGTACTGATGATAGCTTGCTACCTGCTGATGATAGCTTGATGTCTACTGATGATAGCTTGCTAGCTACTGATGATAGCTTTTGCTCTCTGAATATAGCTATCTACTGATGATAGCTTGCTGTCTACTGATGATAGCTTACTTTGTACTGATGATAGCTTGCTATGTACTGATGATAGTTTGCTATCTACTGATGATAGCTTGCTATCTACTGATGTTGGCTTGCTATGTACTGTTAGCTTGCTATATACTGATGATAGTTTGCTATCTACTGATAGTTTGCTATCTACTGATAGTTTGCTATCTACTGATGATAGCTTGCTATCTACTGATGATAGCTTGCTATCTACTGATGATAGCTTGCTACCTACTGATGATAGCTTGCTATCTACTGATGATAGCTTGCTATCTACTGATGATAGTTTGCTATCTACTGATGACAGCTTGCTATCTACTGATGACAGCTTGCTATCTACTGATGATTAGCTTGCTATCTCCTGATGATAGCTTGCTATCTCTGATGATAGCTTGCTATCTACTGATGATAGCTTGCTATCTACTGATGATAGCTTGATGTCTACTGATAGCTTGCTAGCTGCTGATGATAGCTTGCTATCTACTGATGATAGCTTGCTACCTGCTGATGATAGCTTGCTACCTGATGATGATAGCTTGCTACCTGCTGATGATAGCTTGCTGTCTACTGATGATAGCTTGCTAGCTACTGATGATAGCTTGCTACCTACTGATGATAGCTTGCTACCTACTGATAATAGCTTGCTAGCTACTGATGATAGCTTGCTATCTACTGATGATAGCTCGTATGGCTTGTAATTTAGTACAAAAATTATTCTAGTTTCATTATGAAAAGATCGTTGTATTTGTTACTTTGGAGGTAAGCTATGTACATGCGGAAATCTGGGTTTTTTAAATAACCGAGGGTCCCTTCCCACAAAATCTCAGAAGTGTCCCTTTGATTCCCTTGTCCCCCTTTAGCTCCCTTTTTGATCCTCACTCCTTGGCAACCACCTCTTTTGGGAGTATAACATCTTGCTTCGTATTAAAAAACATGCAGTATAGTAAAACTTCTCTTTACTAAGTAGCACAAACATTATTAGTATTCTCTCGATTGTTTTGATCCACAGTTTTAGGTTATCAAATGCGTCATAGTTCTCTGAGGAATCTTCTGTTTGATATCTCAGCAGTAAGTAAAACAAATTTAACATAGATTTTTAATTGTAAGTTATATTATTGCTTTTGGCATACCAAGAAGAAATAACTTATTATTAAAGTAGAAGAACATGGTGACCCGATCATGGTGCAAATTTTTCATGTTTTCTCTCTCATATGGAAGCATATTACCAAAAATATCCAATTACAATTTTTTAGTTAAATTGGTTCTTTAGGTGACACGGTCACCTGAAGAACCATTTCAAGAGCCACTGACCAAAGACTTGGCTTAATAGTACGTTTGACAGGAATTTCCGAAATGGCAGCTCCCTTTTAGAAGAATTCATTTTGTCATGTGGTAAATTTGCAGATAAAAGACTACTTCATTGGTGAGTTCTTGCCTTTTAAAGTGGCATGGTCTAGCGGTTAGCAAGCTTACTTCTGGACGGTCCTCGGTTCTAATCTCAGTGGGACCACTGCTGGATTTAATTTGGGAACAACTCAATTTGGGATTAAATTTGTATAACAGATATTGATTAAAACCTGAATACCACTCTCTCCATGGTGTATTTGAAATGGGCAAAGGAATCGTGAAAGCTTGCATTTCCTATTCGGTGTGTGTTTCAGAGATGTAACTTTTCCGGAAATTTATGGATTTGGGGCCATAAATTAAAAAAATTCCGGAAATGTAAAAAAAAATTCAATTTCTGAGATCAAAGTGTTCATGATAAAGGTATAACTGCATCAAAAACACAAGTTTTAAGTACCAATTATTTTGTAGAAGGGGTCTTGTACCCCAAAATCATGTAAAAAAATACGTTCCCCAGACCTTCACCAGATGCTACGCTAAAATTTGGCCTTCACGTCGGTTCAAATTTTGGATTTTCAAGAAATGGGACTGCTCCTTTGTTACATCTCTGTTGTTTGAATGTTGCAATATGGCCTCCAAGTTGCATTGTTTCTGTCTAGTAATTGTTAAGTTGTGAAGTTTCTAGCAATTTGGCCTACAGTCCACAATTTGAGATTTTAATAAACTTATTATTATTATTATTATTATTTTACTCCAACATCTTGAAATTTCATTACAGGAAATGCAGGATACCGGCTGTAAAGGCAGATTTTGTGGTTACAATTGTAATGATTCAGTAAGTTTTGTAATACATTTCTGTGGCTGGTATTCTGAAAGGGAGTCTAACTTTAGACCTGGGTTTAAAACAGGGTTAGTCCAACATGAGTGGAACTTTGTTTCCTTCCGACAAACTCTAAAAAAGGTGCTGTGACATGAGAAAATTCCCCATGGATGGACTGTTTCGGCTAATCCATGAGGAATTTTTTCACCCATTACATTTAAATTTCACAGTATTTTGAAAGAAAAAAAGGTCCACTCATGTAGGACTAACCTTGCTTTAAACTTAGGTCTAAAGTTAGACTCCCTTTCAGAATACTAGCCTAAAAACTAAAAATAGTCGGGGAAATCCTGAGAAGGATGTATGGGAAAGTCCCTTGTGTTACTGCTTAATGACACTATCAGTGATTTACTAAATTAGAATATCAAAACAATCATCAAAAATCAAATTTTGGCATGCCTATAATAAGTATAGATATCTTAGGCCAAAACAAACAAGTTTGTTCTCATAAGAATGTGGCAAAATCTAATGCGAAATGCGTTTTTTTTTTTTGTTTTTATTTAGAAAAATCTAATGCTAAATGCGTTTTTTCTTTTTTTTTTCATGCAATTTGGCCCACTTTTTTTCAATGGCCAAATTTTCATTTTGTTTTTCTGAATTTTTAAAAACAACTTAACAGGAGTAAAACTACAAAAAAAAAAAGTAGCGGTCCAAAAAGCAACCTAATCGTGCAGTCCTCGGAGACCACTGGTTTTTTTTTTCTTGGCCTTAACATACCATGCAAGTGATAAGACCAAAAGCAACCTAATAAGAACAGAATTTGATTTTGGTCATTAATGTCCCTATGAACACTTACAACACACATAATTGGTTGGAGATTCATATTTTGGATTATTGCTGTTTTCTTTTCTATCAGCTTTTTATTTGGAAAAAAACTTAGAGAATTATACAGACTTATTAGGCTATGGGGCGTAGACCAAATAACAAGATGCATAATAAATTCCGTAGCCCCTTCAAAGGGATAAGACAAAACCCGGTGTAAAATTATTGATAAATTATTAACATGACATAACCGTCTGTTGCCCCAAATAAAACTTGCACATGTTCTTAAAAATGAATAAAATGTCACATCAATTTTCTCTTTCATAATATCAGTGACCAATGGATATGTATAGACTTCAGCAAACCATTAACTAAAGATATTACAATGTGCCCGGTATGCAGAGCCATTGTTATAGCCAGGTGTTATCACCTTCAGGATTTGGATTGAGTAACAAAATACCCGTCCTCTTTCACAATAACCAACCAGTTTACATTATGATATAGGTCGTTGACCCTACGTTTTCTTCTGAAAGCACGGTAAATTGAATACAAATGAAGTTAAGCAATACGTTACGGATTTTAATTCTGCACAAAGTTGTTAGGTCAAAGCTTGCCCAGCAACATTCTGGTATGATATTTGATTGTCTTTCTTCCTTTTCGAATAAATGATGAAAAACATGGACAAAGTTAATTGAACACGCACTATAGAAGCTCAAGATTTATATATTTGCGAATGAGGATAAGTATTTTGCGCTTACGTCATTAAAAAAAGACTTTGTCTAAATCGGTCTCATGAGTCTTTTCAACCGCGAGACAATATAACAATGGTCGTGCACTCCCAGATGAAAAGGAATCTGAAGTGTTTTTCTACACCGCATACCGAGCCAGTAATTGAATAATCTTTAGCTCCATTGTTTGCTGAAGTCTAGTGTATCTATTGGTCACTGATATTGGGGAAAATAAATGACATTTTATTCATTTTCAAGAAAATGTGCTAGTTTTATTTGCCGCAACAGACGGTTATATGATTTTAATAATTTGTTATGAATTTCCACTTGGTTTTGCTCTAGTCCCTTGATGGGGACTACGAAACAGCAACATAGAAGGACATGCCCCATAGTCTATATCCTTCACTTTAAAACTATTTCTGCAAATTTTGAAATATTTAGAGTGGATCCCTGTTAGTGTTTAGTGAGCCAGTGTTGTTATTTGTAGCCAATTGGGGGGGGGGCATATTGGCTGTCTCCTTATTAGACAACTATTTATGACAGCTTGTCTAATAATATATGTAACAGGACAAGATGACTGAGTAGTTTAAGGCACAAAAACATGTTTTTTACTATGGGTTTTTCCCATTTCCCTTTTTAATTTTCATTCCAAAATGACCATCATGTTCAATGTGCTCTCCTCTCCAGAGTAGGCTTAGTAAGAAATGTTTATGCTAAACACAACATCAAAAGTAAGTTCCCCAAAAAGAACCTACTGTAATTCCAGGATATCCGTTTTTTAAAGGTGAAACCTAGTAAAGGTTATAGCTATGGTTGTTAGGAAGCGGTATTGTGAAAATGAGAGGAAGCGGTTACTTCACGGCTGAATGAGCACAAATTAAACACAAAATGAGGGCTTTTTAAAAATTGAAAAAACGTCAATCATGATGACAGGCGTGCCAGCTTCCAACAGGGCAATTGCAATTTCCCTATCCTGGACAGATAACCTGGGCACATGATTAATTAATTATTGCAATCCCAGTTTGGACTTAAATTTACCATCTTTTTAATGTACATGCTTTGTGGTTGGTGTATTGCAAGTGAGTGCTGTTGTCGGGAAATTTATTGGTTGTATAGGCCTACATTTTTGATGCCATGTCCTTATGTATTGATATGTGTTTCACCATTCATAATCTTATGAATTCTCCCAGTATCCCATGAATTGATGCATTCATCATTTTATGCCTGACCAGTGGACCGGGTATGATTTCAAAAGAAAAGTGCAAGCATCGGTGCAACCTTGAGCGGGGGTTTTTATATCCGCATATATCCATTACATGTTGTAACACAGCGAAATATGGACGTAAAACCACTCTTTGCAATTTTTAACAAAAGGCCTCATTTTGTGTTTTTAATTTGTCTCATGCACGCCGTGAATAGGGATTTCTCTCAGTTCACAACACCGCTTTCCTACACCATAGCTATAACCTTTACTAGGTTCATCTTTCAAAAACGGATTATCCTGGAATTATATGTAGGTTCTTTTTTTGGAACTTACTTTTGATGTGTGTTATTTGAATTACTGATGATGCAAACAAAAATATTTCAAAAAATGCTTTTTTGTATTTCAGACTACTTGCTACGCATATTTCGAAACAGCAATAAAAATGACAGCCCGAATTATAAGTGAACGCTTCACAGGTACTCCCTACATGGCATAGGCTAAAAACAATACCTTTATTGCAGTAAGTACAGTTACTAAAATTTGGTAGTTTTTTTTATAAACTACCACTAGCTGGTTAACTCAATCAGTCCAATTGTTACTATTCCCTCGCTTGGCCTTTATACGTCTCGCGTTGACGCATACAATGCTCTACCCATTTTGATATCTTCCATATCACCCAGGTTCCAAAACAATTAATTTGCATAAACAATCTCCAATATTTAAGAAAGAGATATTAAATGTATCGTATCATAATCACACAGGCAACATCATTTTTTTAAGTATTCAAACGAGGCGCAAGTGTTTAAAAACGTTCTTTGAATACTAATACCACATAAATGAATTCACAATCTTTTTTTATCCTACAGGATTAGACTGTTGGTCTCATAATAATACTGGTTATATAGTAGTATCTAAAAGAGATGATGAGGTAAGTTTTTTGTGCTTTCCTCCTGGCAGTTGTATTTATTAATCTTTCCCTTGAGATGGCCAGCGGACACGATAAGTGGTTGAAAAAAAAACCCATGTGCGCTTGCCGGATTTCGAACCCCGTCACTTCGTCTTACATGCAGCGACGCTCTAACCGACTGAGCTATCACGCATTGTCGGTAAGAAGAGCGATAGATAATGCAGCTATAAGGTGGTTAGTTCGAAAGGTGTCCTTCCGCTTTCGAACCTAACACCTATAGATGATATCTATCCTCTTCTACCGACCCTGCTTGAAGCTCAGTCGGTTAGAGCGTCGTGCATGTAATCAAGGTCGCCGGTTCGAATCCGGCCAAGCGCCATGGGTTTTTTTTTTCAACACTATCGTGCCGCGGCCACCTCCAG
>JAMKCH010018259.1:0-22343 GCA_023653785.1 Ophioderma brevispina
CTCCTCTCCGTTACCACAAGCACAAATCAATCTCTGACTCGTTCCTCCTGAACTAAAGGTCATTTCCTTTTCCCTTTCTTTAAACCAAGTATTCGCTATCCACATCTCCTTCTCATCACAAACCTCTAACAGCGGCTCCAAAAAATCTAGGCCCAGGGTGGAGCGGCACATCCCCGTAGCATATTAAACACCCCAAAAAAAAGTAATTCCCCCCAAAAAAAGTAACAACCCCAAAAAAAGTAGACTCCACACCTGAAATCGTCTGTCAAGTTCAACGATACATCGGATTATACAATTTGGGATATAAATGGAAGCACTGACTCCATTGGAAACAATATGATTGTCAATAGATTTATACTGCAACAACTTTTAAATCCCGAGGGGGTTTGTTCAAGTGGGCATAACTTCAACAATATCAGTCGATTGCCACAAATGAGGGCCAAAAATGCCATAAATAAACACCACTTCAATTATCCCATAATGTAAATATGATTAACGTTTGAACTTGGCGACACATTTCAAGGGCAGGGAGTTAACCTTTTTGGGGGTGTTTATGATCATTTTTTGTTGATTTTACCCCAGGACTTAGCCCGTCCCAGGTTAAGCGGTACATAGGCATGATTAAAAGATGGTCCATTTACGAAGTCATGCTAAATTTACAACAAAATTGCTTCCGTCCATAATAGCTCAATAGCAACGGCGGCATCTTGTCAGGTCTGAATTATACAACTTGACGGGGCGTAAACACTCGAAGCACAGTAGCTTGCATCATTGGGTGGTACATCCTCTCTCTCTCCCTACGTGTCAATCATGAGTTCTTGCCATAGTGTGTACATGATTGGCCAATAAAACATAATTCATTGTCGCCCATATATGGACCCACCCCACAAAGATTTTCTCGCAATTACAAGAAAAATTCTTGAAATACGTAAGATCCGGCACAGATAGTACAGAAAAACCAGACTGTTGATCAACCAGGGTGATTTGTCTGCACTGTGCAGCTCCACTGTCTGTTTAATTGCGTTATCGATAACAATGAAGACCACGGCAGCAGTTGCATTGTGGTTGGGGGATTCCCAGCTGGGTTGGGTTAGGATACTAAAATCATGCATAATAGGATATGATTTCAAAAGGGAGTTCTACAATTCCCTGGCGAATTCCAAACAGTCTGACAAAAATCATATTGTTTGCAAAGTTTTTTCCTACACACCCTGTGCTACTGAGGAGTCAGCTACTGGATTTTGAATGTTATTTACTGTACCCAAATTACCCAAAGGCAAAGGGTTAAAGCAATCAACCATAGAAATAAAAAGGGGAAGGAAATGAATCATGGTATTAATAGCCCAAGACCATAATCCAATTTTCCCACACCCACAAGTCTCCTTGTTGAGTGCGCAAGCACCCGCTCATATAAAAAATCTGACATCATGGGTTAAGTTATCAGGGTTGCATTACGTTCCAGTGTGTAATAAGCAAATTTTATGCACTATTTTCAAAATGATTGATGGAGAAGAAATACATCAAATAGATTCCTGAATGTCACACAATCTCTAGATAACTCATCAATTTTGCTTTAGAAAAATATATTTTAGCCGGAAGACAGTGACAGTATGGGACATAATTTGTGTTTTAAGCACGATAAATATGCAAGAACACAAATGCTCCTGTGCCTTCATAAATATACATAAGGGCTTTCCAATTACTGCGTATGCAAACCCAATATGGTGGTACCAAACTTTATAATGAAGTGGGTATGCCTTTAAATACTTCAGTGCCCCTTTAATCTGGTTAGCTGTTTTAGAAACATTTTCGTAATCATTGGTTGTTAATATGTCTTTGATTAACACTTACTGTATTTTGGTGTGCATTTTTTGCAACATAAGTTAAATGTCATGCTTTATTGTGACGGGTGTTATTAGACATTTTGTACCTTTGGTAGCAATTCTTTCCATCGGATTGTGTAATTGCTAGTCTAAATATGTTCTGAGTACTTTTCCTCATACAAAATACATTTTCAAGTTAATAATTCATGTATCAATATTCATAAATCTGCATAATTTGGCATCAAGATTAATAGTCATATTGGATGGGCAAGTAAATCTTAAAAAATATCACACACTTATTTTAATTTTATGGTCAAGGTAATGAACCAGAGTGTGTTTTGAGTCCATTCCACATGCAACCAAAAAGTTTTTTGGTGTTAAATTTCCACCTCAATGGGGTCATGTGATCACATAAAATCCTATTCTTAACACATCACACCCTGACGTTAACGCTCATTTTAGCCCACAAAGGATTAGTACTTAGGGAATTTGCATGATTATGAAATGGTCTTGTGGTTTCTTAAACTTTTGGACCACTTTTTATCCCTAATACTGACATGTGTTTTCGTCCAGTATGTTAGGCACATTGATTTGCATCATGGGATTGATCAAAACACCCCCTCTGGGTATGAACCTAGACCACTTGTGTGCAACCAGACCTACTGTCCTCAAATGAATTCCTTGAACACTACCTGTTTAATTAAATCAAGCTTGTATTGTTAATATTGAGGTAATTGGTTGACAAGACTGAGGATCAGGAAATGCCTCTTTAAAAACTATTTTTGTACTAATACATGTTTATATACCTCATGATAGATCCTTGTCAGCTGATTGGTTAAATGAAATCACATGACATTGTATAGTTCACGTTTAATTTTTTCGCAAAAAAATGTGTAGCGTACCTTTTTTTGTCCGGTAATGGAACTTTTTGCCCGTATAGTTAGTTTTGGACCGAATATTAACTTTTTGACCGGTATAGTATTTTTCTGCCCTAGCTGTAGCTTGTTACTGTTACTGTCAGCTGAAAAGATCTCGCTATGAGGTATCTAAAACAAATATAACTGCCCTTCATCATTCCGGACCATAGTCAAAACCTCTTTGACCCACCTCAGTGATCGCCGAGACATTACTATTACTTTTTTTCTCTCAGCTCGCTTTGGGAAATTTAACAGTCTCGAGATCAACTCAGATCAATATTGTTTGATCATGTCCTCGTGCAGCAATATTTGTATACTATTTTACACTACACAATGGATATAAATGCTTTCCGATTGTTGATGAGAAGAACTGAATCAAGCATCAGTTAATTATAACATTTGGGGGTCAAAATGATTTGGTATGGTTATGACGCTTTTATATAGAATCACTGTGAAAGAACCTAGTACTAAAAGCTGATAGTACTATTATTTATTTTATTATTGTGTTCTTAATTTTCATGTAAAATCAGACAGTGTATTAGTTTCTTTCTTGAAAAAAGAAGAGAAACATCAGTGGTCATGTCTTCCAACAGAACAAAAAACAAGGAATCCAAGTGAGTAAAGGCTCCGAGTGAAACGCTTCATCACCATAAGGTAGGTTCTTGCAGATTTAGTAGAGATGTACACATGAACATGGTGCTTTTGCAAAAAAAAATCTATCTATTTTGATTTTTCTTTTTCACTCTCTAGCTTCTTATGTTCATTTGGTTGTTTGGGGGTGCAGCATAGCGTGGTCAGGACCACTTTTGTTTTCTGTTGTTTGTGCGGTGTGTATATATGCATGTGTGTCACTGAAATGTTGAATTTTAATATGCATTGGCCCACTGCTTATATCTTTGATATAGTGAGCATGAAAGCGGAGAATAACATAAATTGGGAATCTTTTGCCATACTTTGTATTCTCTATGTCAAAAATCATTATCTAAAATCAGGAAAATTGTGGAACACTTTGGACTTTTACTTGATAACTGGTCCCCTTCACCCTATAAGCCAATGTTTAACTAGCATTGCTGCAAGCCACCCTGTCACTCCTGTAACATTGAATGTAAAGGAGTGGAGGGTGAATGGGAAGGCTTGATATTTCAATTTGAAATCCAATGCTTGGTGTATCGCTCCAAACTGTGATCAGGGTGAACACAGTGCTGAAAATGCAAATACTTTTATACCCAGGTTGTAGTTTCTGTCGATATTAAAACCAACACAATCTCCACTCAATCACGTTACATGTTATCAGTCCAAAGTCAATGGTTATGTGAATTAATACTTCACTCTTAAAAAGCGCACTGGTACATTTTTCCACAAAATATCACATTTCTTTCTTTCTTCTTTTGCTCTCAATGATAGTCCATCATTGGAAAAGATATACATTTTACACATAAAAATAACATACTCAAAAAACAGATAGGGACGTTAATAAGAGGCTAAAGACATCCAGGTACTTTGTAGCTAATTTTTAAAGTTTTCCATAACTTCAAAAATCAACAAATTTGTGATATTATCATGTATATCATAGACTCGTACGCATTGAGATTAAAACCACAAAGATCACAGACTGGTCAAACAGGGTGCATGTCGTGTGAAACATGAATGTACAGTGTGCATTTTCTTGTGCTCAACGCCGTTTCTGTCGTCTGCTGAATTAAGGTCGCCGGCGACATTAATTATAAAATCGTTCAGTTTTTTACCCATAGGACGTGATTGGTCTTAATCATTTTATGCAAGGGGCTAATTATATAAAAGCTTTACAACGCATAAAAATATCAATGTTGAAAAAAACTTGGAGGTGCATATTTTCAATGTGCCAGTGTCTCTTTAAATTTCTTTCTGCCTTTGAAGATGGAGAGTGATGTACTAAATCTGAAAAAAATTCTTTGGATATCATATTAATGGGGAACAAAACGGTTCAATATCTATCAGCTATGTTTATATCACATATATGACCATTTGAATAGAATTAATATCAGTCTCTCAACCTATTCCCTCTAAAATAAAATTATCATTTCAGTTTTCATGGGAGTATCCATTTTGACTTAGGATGACGTAGCCCGGGCACACCAAAGAGTGCCGGTGAAACTGTTATACATGTGTCCCTACATGAAATACATGAAACACTAACACCTTTCTTTGTGATTGTGAATTGTGGCTATTCAAAACATGCTAATAAATAAAAAAAAAAGGCCCACCAATTTGAGATGTTACATACAGATGTACGCATTTACCTCAAGGCTATTGCCAATAGGTACATTAATTTGTTTAGACCGTTCCCGTGGTAAGTCTCCACTGTAATTTAGCAAAAATACCTGACTGTAAAACATATTCTCCAGTCCCTCGACCTCACTTTTCACAGGAAGTAGAAGATTTTCTATGTGACGTACCACTGTATAATCCGATAAGATATCCTGTCCGTGCAACGACATTGGCATGTAAATCTGTCTACATGATTTTTCTGCCAATGAAATGCACGTGGATTGTTTTGAATAGCTGCCATTCATCACTAAGAATAGATATTTTGTACTCAAGGTGCTTCATAAGTAGGAGGCCTGCATAATTGCTCTGCCCGGCGCTCTTTGGTGGGCCTAGGTGCGTCATCCCAAGTCAAAATGGAATTCACCTATGAACCCATACTTAATACTTTTTAATTTTGAAGGGAAATGGTTTGATAGGATGAAAAAGAGTATAGTATATAAACATAAGTTGTCACTCTTTTCAGGCTTAGTTTTTCCCCTTTGATACTATAGTCCGAGATTCATTGATTTGTGCCGGGTCCTTTTCAAGTAATTCGGTGAGGTTCTGTTTCTGTGCCTTTTTTAAAGTTTACTGCAATAATATATACCTTACTGGTTAATTTCAAGTTACAAAATTAAGCTAAGACCAGAGTAAGTTAATTTTTGTGTGGACGTAATACAATCTATAATATTTGTAACTTCAAGAACACCCAAATATGATGACAAAAGTGACCCTGGCGATTCACTGATGAAGTGATGAAGAACATGTATGATGAGGTAGATGATAGATGAAGCGAACCATTGCCAAAGCCTGGACAGAGGCACAAGACAAGAAACGTGGTGGTGGTGGTTGGTGGTGGTGGTGAAGGGATCATTTATAAAAATGTACTACCACCATAGACTTAAGCCTACAAGGCAGTAACTTTCAGTGACCTACACATCTTGGAGATCTTTTAAACTGTCGATTTCACTTGACTCCCAGGCTGGCTAGTCCAGTGATCTGAACAGTAAACTTTCTGTTAATCTGTTGGATGCTGTCAGAGATTGGAGAAAATGCTGATATTAATCGATTTCTATAGGCTGATATCAAATCATGTATGAGTCAGTGATCAGTCATTTGCTATTGTTGAGTAATGTACTTTGTTACTAAGCATATACCATTTTGTTTACAAATTATATTTACACAATTATTATGACATTGTTTTGGCGTTCTCACTGTACATTGGTTGAATTTAAGTAATTGACTGTAGGCTACATTCATTGTGGGTTGTCAAATAAAGTACACGGCCAATTTCTTCATGGTAGTTACCGCGCAGCTACCACCGAGTAGACACTGATTACCTACCCACTAGACGTACACTCGGTGGCCAGGATTCCATGTATTATGCCACATGGACGGATAGTGTACACACAGCGGCTGTTTGCACCGACGTAAAGTAGCTACGTGGTTACACCGGCTCTCAGCGCGCCCGGTATTTCTCAAAGCCAATTTTGTTTTTTAGATATTTTTGGCATATATTTGCATTTTTTTATTAAAAGTACATGAATATGGGGGTTTGATGATGCCCAATTTGAATTTCTTAATGATTTTTCTAAAAAAAAATTAAAAAACGAAAACGCTAAACAGAGACTAAGTGTATAGTGCCCTCGTTTTGTCCACTATCAAAATGGCGTCGTAGTAACCTTGAGGTAGCTACGTGGTAGCTGCATGTCTACTCCGGTACCGTCTACACCATATCCACCTTCTCTCCATCTAGTGGGCAACTTCAGGGTAACCTTTGGGGTAGGTACTGTAGAGTAGTCACATCACTGTATACCTAATAACTGTGTACTTTGGAAGCCCTATCTTGCAGCTACTGCATCGCAACTTGCCCGGTGTGTACTGTGCAGTACCTGCCGCAGTAGACACGTTGTTGCTGCCGTATAGGCTACCATGCGAGTAAGAAAACGGTCGTGTAGTTGTATTGATATCAGTTTTCCTTTATGACATAGATGCACAGACTGCAATAGTGTTATATTGCAGTTCCTCTGAAAATACTGCCTTGACAGAAGTACAGGCTAGTTTACAACCCAGTGAGATGGCTTATAGACAAGTCAAGAGGCCAAGTGATGCACAGGATGAAGTCAGCCATAACTGGGGGTTATGTGGCTGGAGTTATATATCCTTTAAATTAAATCCCTAAATGCCATTTTTTGACACTTTTCAAAAATCACAAAGTGAACCCCTGCCTTGTGTTTAACGGGGAAAGTGCTCCTAGATCTAACAATACAAATACCACTACCTCCCTTTTTTGTGGTGATCGTCAGGTTGCTAGTCATTTTCCTCTAGGGACATATAGTCCAGCGGTACACCTGTAACACCTGGTATACAATTTTGCACAAGAGTCTGCATAAAATGTTTTGATGGTTTCTAGGCAATATTGACCTGCTGTGATGAAAATTTGTCATCCTCGAGAATTTTGAGATAGTAAAGGGGTAAATTAACGGGTAAATTTTGTAAATGATTTATATAAGATTAGAAGGAGTATAGATGTGTTCATCTGGTGATATGGATTAAAAAAGGTATAGTTTGCTATATCTAGGACAATTACTTTGAAGGGCCTATGTGGTCCAGTGGATTAAGCAATCGTCCTCCACACCAAAGTTGTGGGTTCGAGCCCGCTGCAGCCAATGTGGTGTTCCCTTGAGTAAGGCACTTTACCTCAACTACTCCTCTCCACCCAGATGTGCAAATGGATACCAGCATTTTTCAGTTGGCTGGTTCCAGTAATTTTTTTATCCCCTGGCGTAAAAAGCAGGGGGATTTTGAGACGGCAGATTCCGTCTGTGTGTGTGTGTGTTCCATTTTGGTTAGGTTGACTAGTTTTTGCATCTCCTGGACAAATGCTTGGGCCAATTGCAGCCAAACTTGATCAGAAGAACCACTGGCCCCAGGTTCATATGAGGTGTATTCCGATTGTGGTGAGAGGTCACATGGGTCGATTAAAGGAGGTATTCTTTCAAATCTATCCATTCGTTTTTCAGCTACAGATCAAATGCTATGATCACCAAATTTGGTCAGTGTAAGCATTGACTCAAGACCCATATGAGGTGTACACAGATTTGGGTCAAAGGTTATGTGGGTGGATTAAAGGGGCATTCTGTCATTTTGGTTAGGTTGACTGTTTTTTTGTGTCGCCTGCCTTAAGGCAGAAAGACACATAGGGATCACTTTGTCCACTGTAGTCTGTTGTTGTTGTCTGTTGTGAAAAAGGGTTAACATTTGCCTGTAATATCCACATACTTTGATGGATTTAAACCAAATTTGGGTCACAGGTGCAACATGACATCCCCCATTTGTTGATGAGGTCAAAGGTCACATACCGAGGTCAAAGGTCACATACCAAGGTCAAAGGTCACATACCAAGGTCAAAGGTCACATACCAAGGTCAAAGGTCACATACGGTCAAGTTGTAAATAGACTGAAAATGTAAAATTAACCTCATTTTAAAAGTTGAAGTTCAATTGGAACTAAACTTGAGTCATAGGTGCAACATGGGATCCCTCATTTGTTGATGAGGTCAAAGGTCACATACCAAGGTCAAAGGTCATGTAAGGTCAAGTTGTAAAATAGGCTGAAAATGTAAAATTAACCTCATCTGAAAAGTTGAAGTGCAATTGGAACCAAGCTTGGTTTATGGAGTTTACATGCAATCCCTCATTTGTTTATGAGGTCAAAGGTCACATATAAAGGTCAAAGGTCACATATAAAGGTCAAAGGTCATGTGAGGCCTGTCAGTCACAAACCGCGACGGCAGGCGACACAAGCGGTCCGAGGACCGATGTATTTTATGTATATACTTAAAACCCAGGGGATTTGCAAGTTCCAAATTGCAGTATTTTTTTAAAAGTTAAACCAAAACTTCTGAACACAACCTAACTTGGGCCATTAATAATAAAAAGTATCAATGAACAGAGTACAGTACACACACCTCATTCATATGAGTTTACATTTACTAACAGCCCACATTACCCTGTCTTTTCCGAAGATACAATTATTTTGTAAAATAAAATAGTGTAATTGGTCAAGCAAGGCAATTTAATATGTTGGCATTGTTTGTGGGAAAGAAAGATGGGTATTTATTGATCACTCAACACAGAACAAGCAATGTTTTTATAGTGCACATCCAAACCACTCAGTCCGTGGAGAAGCTCAAACTCATGATTGATTCATCAAATGATTCAGAGTCGAGCACTCTACTGACTGAGTAAACTGGACTGATTTAAAGAAGACATTGAAACTCAAGTGACTGCAGGATAATTCTGAGTAAGGGATTTCACACTCATGAAGACATACATTGTTATTTTTTTTGCGAAAGCAGATGAACAAAACTTTCAAAAACAGTTGTTCTACTGTACTTAAGATTAAAAAGATAAAATCTTATTGATTCGACTGATGGGAAGTCTAACACCATCCTTATCCACTTCTATCGAAAATTAAACCAAAAGTGAAGTATGACAAGACTTGCACCTTTTTGAATATAGTGTTAAAGTGTGTTTATTAACTTTTATTAAAATTATAAACAATAACAAAAATGGACATGGTTGTTGTTTAAATGTTAAATTCTTTCTTCTAGCGAGGTAACCATGTTCTAAGAAAGTCAAAATAAAATATTCTTTGATGAATTAGTTTAAGTTGGACTCCATCTCAAGGTCTGTCTTGTCTTGTCACAAGTTTCCCATTTGTCCTGTCTGTAACAGGGTAGTAAACACGATAGTATGACTTAAGTTTTTGACATGTAGGGTAAATGTTAAAAAGGTATTCCCAATTTGAAAAATGGACAAAATCACAAATTGATATGAAAACTTGAAACTTTTAAGAAAATCAACATCTGTTACCAAAGCCCTTTTAATTGTAAAATGTCTCTGGTTCTGCGAAACCAGAATGTATTATTTCCCTTTAACCTGAAAGTCAAAAACAAAGACTTTTCTAACTACCACTTTACAGTATATATACTTAAAGAATTGCCCAGCTTGACGTCTCTCAAAGAATGTGTGAATGTTTCTATAGTATGTCCCAGTCTAGTATGATTGTCAATACATTGTGAATAAACTTAAAGACTGGCTAACAAATCCATGGTTTTTTGCATGTACACAATGCATTGTCCAATTACTAATTGTCCCAGCCGAAACGAGTTCGGACGGGGACTATGAAATGAGCAGCGTTCGTCCGTTCGTTAGTCCGTCCGTCCGTTCGTCATGTGACAAAAATGTTAACCACGTTGTGTGTGATTATCTGGATCTCCGTAAGGGCTATGATGATGAACTTGGTTGGAAGGAAGCGGGTTAATGAGTTCTCGAACCTGATTAGATTTTGGGCGTAAAATATGCTAAGTAAGTATCTAATTAGATAATTACAAAATTTCCATGACAAGGCTTGTGTTACAAGTTTTTCTGGAGTTCCGTTGTAAGTTGTCTAAGGATGTAACTTGGTGGTGGTGGAAAAAGCGGGCTGATGAGTTCTCGACCCTGATAGATTTTGGCATTATTTCGGGCAAATTGAGTATGCAAATGAGCTAATTAATATGCAAAAAATCAGCGTAATCACTATATTTGAAAACTGTACATCGGATATGCAAAAATTCCGTCACTTCCTGAAAGCCTATCATGGTGCGCATCTTTGACATTTTAAAGGTGCGATATATGCGGCTAGGGATGCAAATGAGCTAATTAAAAAATAGCATAATTGCTGTATCGCTAAAATGGTTAGATCAGGATATACAAAAAATTCCTTCACTATGTGAAAGACCTCTCTGCCATACATCTTTTGTGTCAATCGTACATTGGGCCCAAAGGCTTTGGGGCCAATTAAAGGGCATTATGATTGCCATCGACTTATTAAATATGCATAAGAGTGCTGATCGCTGAATATATGCAAGGGGTGTGGGGTGTCAGGGGAGGGGAGGGGTGGGGTGTCGGGGTTGGTAGGGGGTGGGGTGGGGGGGGTGGGTTGGGGTTTGTTGGGAGTGGGGTGTCTAGGGAGGGGGGTGTGGTGGGGTGGCGGGGAGGGGGAGGTGTGGTTTTATACATTGCATTTGCATTTATCGCATGTTAATGATCGCGCAATTCCGGCGGGCGACATATTTTACTCATCGCCTAAATACGAGTTCGCCTTTGTTGCGGTGTGGCAATAAGAGCTCAAATTTATCTACTTCATATTTAACATCACGACTTTGTAATAAAATTCAGGATCCAGAATTTATTATTCTACACAGACATCATCCTATGGGGGCTGCTGTAAAAAATATAAAGGGTGTACGGCATAAAAAAAAGATTCATATCATACTTGGAATTGAGCAATTTAGATGACTGTCTCTAATTTTAGCTAACTGTTTAGCTATCTCCCAACCATGACAGGAATGGTCCTCGCCTTGTGAGACCACATTGACAGTAGGAAAGTGCTCTATATGTGAAACGATAACATTGCAACAACCTCATGTCCCTGCTGACAATCCTCACCTTGAGCTTAGACTCAGTCATCAGTTACATCAGTCTACAAACCTTCTTCAGTAGATTTCAAGCACCCTCAATTAATCTTGGAATTCTACCAAACCTCATTCTTCATTAGCGTTTCCAACACCATAGTACCCCATGAGGCTACAATGAAACCGATAAGCGTGAACAAGCCTATACAAGATGGTTACACTGTCATCAACATCTTCGTCTCCTTCACACCCTAAGCTGCCGCCGTCATTTTATACTGCCGTTGGAAGAGAGGTTACAAACCCTGATCTAGCTATTATTAGCAGAAACATTCTCTACCTGTGTAACAAGACTGTTCTGGATCCTGTTCCGCTAACTCAACATCGACCAATTGGTATCCAGGTCAACGCGCATAGACCAAACAAAGCGCCTTGTTACGCGGCACTTTAACTATAGGAGAGCAAACTGCCAGGATTCACGATGCCTTTGATCCGGACGTGATAAAATCGCCCAAACCCCATAACTTGACAATTGGGCCACTATTGCCCAAGACTGCCCAGAGATCAACCCAGAGACTGTAGGGACAGAAGTAATACCAGTCTTTCTAAGGAATGTGCTAAGAATATCAAGAGTATGCCACCTTTTTGAAGCTGATCCTTTCTCAGCTAAAACACTGCTAAAGGAGAGGAAGTGTTTGAAGAGTATCCCCCAGGAAAAGATCAAAACATGGGCACACTTTAACTGAACCCACCGATAGGATCAAAACAGCGTAAGAAAGCATGTGTCCCCTCCGGAAGCTTGGAGGGGATCCCACGAACCCTCCACACAGCCACTGTTACACCCAACCAAGTTTGCCCACCAACTGCTTTTAATGGCAAGATGCAGCAAGAAGATCAACTAGACCGTAAGAGATATAGCCGCCGACCCATGGCTTCACTCACCCCTTCAGCAGGGACGAACTGGAACCCGGTAAATTGCTAAACTTCACCAGGAAAAGCAGTTAGCTTTGACAGTCAGTCCAACTGATGCAGCTGAAAAACTTTGCCCATTAGCAAATGATGGCTTCTCTGAGCTCTACAATTGCTGCCTTATTTCCCACATGTTTCCAAAGATCTGGAGGAAAGAAACACATGTTTGGCACTCCTAAAGCCTGGGAAAGATCCTCGATCTCAAGAGACTCTGACCAATATCACCCTCGCCATATCTACAAGCTCTTTGAACGTCGCTCAACCGCATCGCCCCTGTGATAGACGAAACACCATGAACAAGCATGTTTCCCGGCCAGGCAAATCAACAACAGACCAAGCAATTATCTCACCTAACTCAACACATCAATGATGGTTTCGAGAAGGTTTGGTAACCGGAGTGACACTTTTACGGAGCTTGTTCCGATTTATGTCTATTGGTTCTCTGTACTTGATATGAGAGAGCCTGACACTTGCCACATCCCCCATCAAGTAACCCGTGGGACAAACTTGTGGTTTTTTGAGGGGGGGGTGTTAGACGCAATAACGCATATTGCAAATCCTTATTCAATCGGCTAATCTTGATGGTTAAGCACTAAAACGGCGGTTTTTTTGTTTATTTCTTGGAATGAAATGGTTTGATGTCAATTTCAGGACGACAATGAGAAAAATACGGCCTTTCACTGATATCAAAATCGATATACTTCCGGATAAATTGTGGGCCCAAAAGACGTAATCACAGATGGCTACTCCATAAGATTCTGGAACCCACCAAGGACATCCGCTTGACTGAGCTCATCAAATGATTGCTCAACAGGAATATTCTTTGTTAAGTTGATAGTGCGCGAAGAACCGATGCATATGCTCAAAGAATGACTAACTCCAAGGGAGTATTTCGTACCTCTCCTGTTCAACATTCATACCAATGACCAACCTTGGAGTGCAGGACCCTGCGTTTTTATCTATACCGACGATTTGGAATGAGCGCACGAGATTCAGACTTCACAGTTGTCGAAGAAAGACCCTCCAAAACTTTGGATGACAACTACTTAAGGAAAACCACCTCCCAAACAAATCCATCCAGACACAGGTGTGTCATCATCATTCATCATCCTTACAAGATTTCTCCATGCACTTCTATCTTTTGGCAAGTGCGGCTATCCTGCTCTCTTTATCATGCATTATCATACCCTAGCACACGTTGACTGTAGGCTAAATAAGACGTGCGTGGACGTCCAGGTCTCCTTTTGCCATGAGGTGGTATGCAGAGAGCGTATCTTTTAGCAGGCTCTTCCTCTGCCAGACGAAGGATGTGTCCAAGGAAACTCAGCTGGCGCTGTCTTACAAGGTGGATAAGAGGTTCAGGGTTTCTTTGAATATAAGATGGTGTGTGCACACTGTCTTTCCGTTTTATGTCCCAGCTACAATCCTATAGCAAGAGGTAGCACATGCGTTGATTTTGCTTTCCAGGTCTTGTGATAGCACCCAGTATTCACAGCCATAGAGTAGGATGGTCACACAGGTAGTGTTGAATAACGTGACTTTTGCAGAGATTGATTGGGGGGGGGGGCCTTTTCCACAGATGTTCTTGCTTCAGAAGGCACTCCTGCTATGCTTGTCCTCGTTTTTAGGTGGCTTTCAGCAGATGCCATTTTGGAGGCCAAGATATTTGAAATCTGTTACATGGTTAATGGATTCACCATAGACTTGAAGTGTTGGATGAGGATGGACAATTTGCAGTATGTACTCTGTCTGGATACGATTATTATGAGGCCAAAATTTTCTGCTGCCACTGCAGTATTGGTCAGCTGGGTATCTGTGCCCTGGAAGAGTGGAGTCAGCACAGGGCCAATATCATCAGCAAAAATACAAGTTCATTAAGATTTATAATTCCAGAGCCACAATTTGATGTGGCCTTCTTCAGTAGAAGGACTACTAATATGATGAAAAAGAATGGAGCTAAAACATCAACCTGAAGAACTCCGCGGGTGGTGACTCGAAAAAGCATCCGAAATGTTCGTCGACAATTACTGGCACTTTAGAGTTGTTGTATAGTGCATTTATGGCATTCACTACTGGCTCCGGTATTCCATTAATGCCGACATACAGCAAACATAACCTTTCTATTGATGGCCTTCTTAAGGCTATAAAGGTGGATGTAAGAGGAAGCTGGTAGTGTTGGAAACCTTCCATGATTCTATGAGGAATGATTGCTGGGGCAACAACTTCTTCCACAACGAAATCCAGCCTGGTTTGCTTCTAAGAAGGGGTCACAGGATCTTGATATTCTGTTAGAGGAGGATCTTGTTGAAACCTGGCTGTAATTGAAAGAAGAGATATGCCTAGAAGAAAAGAACAATGAAGCTAGTGGTCCATTGGCTGGGTGGTGAGTGAGAGTAGTGAATACTTCAGTACATAAAGCATGAACTAATTAGCCATTGCATCACCACCATTCGGAGATGTTCAGATGTAATTGCCATGTGAAAGTCCGGCCCTATGGCTAGTAGCGTCTCTCTGTGTTGGTGGATTGGTTTCGATGGGCAGATCTTAAGAAGCCGGTGGAGGCAGTTCAAAATAATAGGAACCGTGGCTGTTGTTTGAGCAAGGAACTGAACGAGTCCTCCATTCTGCAAGTAGGCCCTTCTCACTCGTTGGTGGGTGCTCTCTTTGTTGACCTTTGACACTGGTTTTCGTGTCTTTGCCGGATAGATTATGGACGATTTTCCATGTGGTGGTATAACCACCCTTTGAGTCAGCCAGTCTGAGATCTTCCATTTGTTTGTAGAGCATGGCTGCTTCATCTGACTTGTAACTCTCATTCAAGCTGGAGTTAGCCTTTTCCAAAGTTCTCTGGACTGCTTAGACTTGGAAACCAGGTAGATTTTTTTGGCTTCATCCCGCTCTGACTTCAGATGGATAGTATTGTCAGTTACCCAGCTCGGCATGCCACATGGTCTGCGTTTGCCAACAACCTTCTCAGCTACGTCTGCGACAGCATGTTCAAATTGTTGGTACCTCTGGGCGATTGGTGCTGATGTATTGTAGCACTGGAGGGCTTCAAATCTGTTGGACAATTCAAACTGGAAATAGTCTCTTGTGGATGTATCTTGCAGCTTCTTCCAGTCGAACTTTGGTCTTATGAGAGGTTTCCCTCTGGTAGTTCTAAGGCTGCAGACGAGCAAAATGCTGACGATCCGGTGGTCGGAGTATAGTTCTACTGGGTTGTAGAGTTAGACCACTTGCTGTTTATTAAGATGTGGTCCAGCTGGTGCGTTGCCCCCGCTGGATGCACCCATGTCCACTGACGCTGCGGAGGTTGTGGAAATTTCATATGTGCTGGACGAAGTTTATGTTCTTCACACAAGCTCACCAGTCTCTCACCATTGTTGTTTGTTGTATCACAGAAACAGTGGCGGCCAACAACTTCGGGGAGGGATTTTTGTGATATAGAATGACACTGGCATTTCCAACTCAAGCATTGAAGTCTCCCACAACCACTTCCTGTTCTAAATGGTCCTCGAGAGTGTTGTAAAACTCACTCTTGTCATCAAGTGTAGCGCACTCAGTGGGGGCATAGATAGATGTCACTGTAAGTTTTGGGTTACCATGGAATGTGGAAGTGATGATCCTGTTGGAAATGGACTTCACGCTTTGCAAACATTTGTAGATATGTCTTGCCATAAGTATACCAACACCGCCTTGTCTCTGGTCTGTGTCTGTGCTGTAAATTAACACCCAGTTTTATCATCAGACAGGTGTGTACTTTCCATCTACGCAACCATGAAGCCAAACGTTAGCTTATTATATACTTCATTAATAAATTTAAGATTGTTTATTGGTTGAAACTCTATCACGTGATTAAACATAGTTCAACTAACGGCGAGAAATCGGAGCCATCCGTAAATAGTACCCCTAAGCCACGCCACCCGTAAATAGTTCATTTTTCAGAAGTACTAATTACGGCTCAGACGGTACTATTTACGGCGATTATTTCGCGTAACTTACTGCGACGCGAGCGCGTCTGCATTTGCGTGTAGTGGATTGCCTTTGGACTAATACATTCATTCACAGAGATAACATCGTTTGAGTGAAAATTATGAATGAAAATGCAAAATTTATAATTTTTTTCGGCTAATGGAAATTTATTAAGGAAGTATATAAAACCAAATATTACTGGACTTATCGAGTTCTGTTAAAACTATGGTCCCTCGGGGAATACATAGTGATATTTTGATGAGGGGCGCAGCCCCTCAGCAAAATAATAGCAAATGTAGTCACCCGGGGACCATAGTTTTTAAACCAGAGGACTCTCATGTCAGTATATATTGTATAAGTAACTGGTCTGGAACACCCTTGGAGCATGTGGTAATCATGTCTAACTAAGAGTGCCTTGGACTGCACTCTCTCCAAGACCCACATCAAGAGACGATGTGTAAAGTATGTTCACGCAATAACATGCTTGAACAACCCACTGGCCCACAAGATGGGGTACTCGCCACTACACTAAGACCGACGGCACTTGCGCTGTGCTATCATGTGAACAGAGTATTAGACATGTTAATCCAGGGAAAAACTGCCATTTTGGGGGGTCAAACTTTTCTCAACGGTTTTATGTCCTAAAATATTACTCTTTTCAAAAAGCTTGGGGGGCCACCCTAAATTTTCCTAGGAAGCCAAGATGGCGGCCAAATTACATTTGCCGCCAAAATTACATCAATTACATAAAAGTATGTTGAAAATGTCATTTTAAGATTTTCGGTGGTTCTGTCTCCTTGACTATGTTGCTTAAAATCACGCTGAACACTACTCATGTTTATCTCAAATTCAAGAGGGCGGCCAAAATCCAATTAGTTGGATAAAATTACTCATTTGAAATATACGGCCTATTAAGTGCCCCTTTTATACTTTTTTCTGGATGGGATGTGTTATCTGAACTTATGCTCTATTTGCTGAGCTTACAGGCGACCAAATATTTAGTCTCAAATCAAGATGGCCACCAAAATTATTTACTTAGTTGGATAGTGTCATGGGAGCTTCCGATTACTAGTTAATTCAGTAGATTGTTCATCCTAAAAGATGGAGCCTTCATTCCCTGAAACGGCCATCCGTTATAGGCTCTTGAATCCAAGAGGGCGGCCAAAATTTCCATTGGCCGTCAAAATTACATTAATTACATAATAAGAAACTTAAAACCGTTATTGCGATTTTTTCAGTTGTTTCTGCATCCTTGACCTAAGTGCTTTAAAGCCAGCTGAAGCACTACTGCATGATTTCAGCTCAAATTAAGATGCGGCCAAAATCCAAATTAGCTAATAAAATTACGTATAACTATACTGGGCCTATTAAATTTTCCATTACAAACCTTTTTTCAGGTTTTTTTATTCTGATTGTATACTGTATGTCCTGAGTTTCCAGGCTACCTCATTATATTCTCAAATTCCAAAGGCCGCCAAAATGGCCACCACAATTATCTTAATTAGGTGGGTGGTGTTATGGAGCTTCCGATTACAAGAAATCAGTAGATCTCTCATTCTAAAGATATAGCCTTCGAATTCACACAACACTATCGATTATAGGGTCGTGACTCCATATGGCGGCTTAATCTGAAATGGCTGGCAAAAATACCCTAATTACCATCAATTTAATCCAACAGGTTCTTTTGCTGCAAAAATATTTTTTTGGTGAAACAGGGGGTTTATTTGGCACTAGAGGCAGATTTTGTATTAACGTACTAATTATGCTAAATGTCCATAAGCTATATATAAATCATGTCAAGGTTCATTTTACGTCATGTTTAAAGCTCAATAACACTATACAGTTATAAGATTTGTGTGGCCATTTTGGCGGCCATTTGTATTTGAGACTAGCAATTTAGTAGCTCTGTAACTCAGTCACATCGAGTATACTTCAGCGTAAAACTCCAGTAACAAACGGTGAAATGGAAAATTAATAGGCAGATCGTTCACGTAATTTTATTCGCTAATTGGGATTTTGCCGCATCTTGAATTTGAGATTAAATCGTGAGCAGTGCTTCAGCTAGCTTTTAAGTACTTAGGTCAAGGATAGCAGAACGACTGAAAAAATCTGCAACTAATACAGTTTTCGAGTTACTTATTATGTAATTAATGTAATTTGACGGCCATTGGAATTTATAGGGCCGCCATCTTGGATTCAAGAGCCTATAATGGATGGCGTGCCAGTGAATTTGAAGAATATGTCTTAGATGAGAGATCAACTTAATTAACTTGTAATTGGAAGCATCCTAAGACACTATACAAACTAGTAAACTAATTTGGTTTCCATTTGGTGGCCATCTTGAGATTTGAGACTAAATATTAGGTAGCCGGTAAAGCTCCAGCAAATGGGTATGAGTTCAGAGTCAAACATCAGCGAAAAAAGTATAAAAGGGAACTTAATAGGCGAATAGCTCAATAAGTCAATTGACACTTCGTTTGGATTTTGCGCGCCATTTGGATTTCAGATAAATGGAGTAGTGCTTACCGCTCGGATTTTAAGCACATAGGGCAAGGATATCAGAACCACCGGAAAAATAGAAAAATGACAATTTCAACATACTTTTAGGTAATTTATGTAATTTGGCGGCAAATGGTATTTGGCCGCCATCTTGGATCTAGAGAAAAATTAGTGTGGCCCCCAAGCTATGAAAGAGTAGAGTTTAGGAACAAATATAATCGTTGAGAAAAGTTTGACACCACAAAATGGCAGTTTTTCCCAGGATTTAGACTGTCTTTGCTTCCCTGTATGGGAAAGAATCAACCCATGCAAGACGGCTGATCAAGCATAAATTCCTCCTGCCAGATTGCCGGCTTATCACAGGATGTCTTCATCAAACTCCAATGGACAGCTTGTACATACTAGCAGGAATGCCCCCCACCAGACACCCCGCTTAGTGTAGGCGAGGCGAGCATGCAAGAGCGTACCTGCCAATTATCTAATGCGAAGCACCATACGGGCCGGACAGAGACAGCTGTAACCGCCATTACATCAGAGAGAGTTAGTTTACCTAAGCAAACAGTCCAAAATCCCTGAAACAGTCTCAAGGAGTTTAAGAGAGTCTCTTGTGGAAAGAAAAAAACTTGCTATAACAAGCTCGTAACATCTATTGGGAGTGAACCTGGGTGAGCATCTTCCAACATGGAACAGACTCCTCAATTGGCTGAATGGCGATGCCTAAACAGATAGAGAACCAGAATCGGACGGTCTAAGGTTTCCTTGCGCAGCAGTGGGGCTACATGGAAGCAGATTTCAGGACACTACCTGTGGTGTAAACAGACCAGACAATGGAACATCTCCTAGTCTGCCCAATGTTGGAGTAAGTTAACAATGCACAGACAATGACCTTGCAGAATGAGTGAATGAAAGCAGCCAGGACATTGTACCTACGTTGGCTGGATCTTTTTAGTCCACTCAATCTATGAAAGGAATACTAGGCTACACTGGACCAAAATTGCTACAGAAGGTTTTCTGCTGTATACTAGCAGTGTAAAGAAGATCTCCAAAACAACATATCAAAAAGGTAGAAAAACAAGGGAAGCCTGGCAAGAAATGCTTAATGTGCCATTATCTTACGTGGACGTATACGCCCATTTTTCGACAAATGTATATAGCTCAAATACAATGATTGAGGGTATCTTAAAGTTTATGTTAGTGTCCATTTCTTGAACATGTTTGCATGGACTATGCCTGCCAAGGTGTTTGTCTTGAGCACTTGCAAAATTGATATATTAAAAAGTGGAAAGTGATGGGTTGTAGTATTCAAGATTGGCCGCAATCTTTCCCGCCAATATTGTTTCATTCTAGATGATTTTTTGTACAGACTGACAATCGGATGGTGGAGATCTTTTTTCAGTATAAATTATATTCATGAGTTATTTATTCAAACACATTTGGGTTAACTAGTGCCGGGGGTCACTCCCTATGTCAAGTGATGCGGTATATGTGCCTCGGCACGGTGAAAATAGCGTCATTTCCCAGGGTCGCATAGATTACTACAAAGCATCATTTGAGAATGCTGCAGATAAAGTTACCCTACATATAAATGTCAAAGAGACGGAATTGAATAAAATGACCTCAATGAGGCAGAGACTCATCAACCTATCTGCACATAGCACACTGTACCCAACTCAAAAAAGATTACACCTCAAGTAACCTCGCGGGTCCTATGTGGACAGAAAGAAAGACTCAAGAGTTAAAGGGCCGTGGCCTGATCGCTAATATTATCGTCCCCATACTCAAGATTTACCGGAAATGGTCAATATTTTGGTCTATTGGGAAAGCTATATTTTTCTCATTTACCCTGTGAAACGTAGGGCGAAAGGATATTTGGTTTTGGAAGTTTTGAGCAAAAAAATGTACCCCATTTTGGTCGACCGATATCAATTTTCCACATATAGGGCAACGAAAATCTGTTTTTAGCTCTCACAGAAAAACGGGTTGAAATATCAATGCGCAACAGTGTTATGTGTTTTTCAGATGGGGGGTTTTTTTGAGGGAATTTAAGGGACTTATATTTATCAAGATGTTAATTTAACTTATTCCTAAATTGGGGAGTCCCTTTTGAATATATGGTCTAATAACCACAATATAGGAAAAATGGCAGTAAGGTTTTAGCGCAAATTAGCATGTCTTGGCCATGCGTATTTTTTCTTTACCTTTTTGATATGGTGTTCGGGAGGGTTTGGACAACAAGTTACAGCAGAAAACCTTCTGTAGCAATTGTGTCAAGGTCATACCGAGATTGAGTGGACTTAATTTGAGAAAAACTGTGTTTGGATACGATTTAAGACCACCGACTTGCCAGTGGTATTGGGAGACAACAATTTAATATTATGTTTGAGATAGCTTTTATTATATTATTATATTTGAGAGAGCTGCGTAGAATATATGTGGACTCTTACACAATAATTGAAAGTCTAAACAGTTGTCATGTGAGATAAAAACCCCACGTCTAGTTCATCAGATATTAATGAAGCATATGAGTTGTAATGTGGGAATTAACCGTATTCTGCTCGAATGGAATAGAAATCTCGAGTTCGTAAACCCCTCAATAGATGCATAGTCTGGGATGAGGTTTGTTTGGAAATTTCTGTTGAAAGAGTAGTCAAGAACGCATGACCTGTAAAACAGGAATATCATGAATGAGTTCTTCTCAGATTGGCAAGTCCCAATATACATTATAGGGATGGTTATGGAGCCAGGTATAGTTGCCCCTGCTTTATGAAAAAAAATGCCAAGAACCCTAGGGTTGAGGGAATCGGTAACCGAATTAACAAGAAAATTTTTTGCAAACCCTTACCGGAAGGTTGAAATTAATACTACGCCATTGAACATCAGAAAGTACTCAAAAATCTTACCTTGAATAACAAAGATTTTAAGTGATTTTCCAAAAAAAGGCAGGGAATATGAAATAAGATCTTTAGCCATAGAGTTCAGAACTTTTGGCTGATTGGAATTAGCGGTAAACATCATTGTATCTTTTTTTTTTCACGATTAAATATAGTAGATTGCACGTCTAGACCCAGGCGTCTTCCTAGCATTTTAAGAGGTCATGGTAAAAGGTTGATTAAAGGGTTTTCCTTTCGTCTAGCTGAAATATGGCAAGGTGTGGCATCAAGCATACAGTTGGAATGGACTTTAATGTTTAGTTCATTGGCTTGCGGATAAATGCTAGGGTAGTTGGATGAGGGAGGCCAAACCCACTCTGGGAAAGAGTTCCATATGGAGCCACTCCCTTTAAAATTCTACAAAGAAACAAATCTTTATTAGGGCCTATACTAACAACAAACCCTATCATAAGCCCAAATGAAAAAAATGTTACATGTAGCAAATTGAAAGGGGGAGTACATGGAACTCTTGCCCCATTATTTAGTA
>JAMKCH010018260.1:0-22979 GCA_023653785.1 Ophioderma brevispina
TGAGAAAAAACTATGTATAGACACAAGAATGAAGTCTTTAACAAGCCTTAAAATATACCAAGTTATGTAAAAAAATGTTTAAAATGGCGGCCATTTTGATATTTATGAAAATTAGGCACACTTCCCCTAAAATTAGCTTTGGGGGACGCGAGATTTGGAATCGGCTATACAATTTTAATATAGTTAACACTATTTGCAATTGCTTTTACTCAAAAATGCCTTCGAATAGTTTCTTTTGAGCAATGGAACCAGTCTAATACCCAGGACTACAGCTTTTGCAGAGAAACCCAGGAAACCAGGATACTTCTACACCCAAACTCCCCCTTTGGTGATTACATTTAATCCAGTCGCCTCACTTGTGCCGTATTTGGTAACAACAACTCCATCAATTCTCCACCCTTTCAGATCGCCTTTGCCGTGATGTTTCTGACTAGGGTATTAAACTAGTTAAAATGATACTCCACGGCCGCGCAGACAGAAAGCACATACCTGCATCCTGGATGGACACTGCCAATTCTGACACCATCAGCTGACATGTCACTTAAAATGCCACTTACGCCAAAATCAGTGTACATACGGATGAATAAGTGTATACTATCGATATTGTCAACTTACATCATAGGTGAATTTCAAGGAACATTGCTAAATACATATCAAAACCTAGTGTCACCACCACTATGTCATTTACCTAATGACACTACACAACTCTGTCACTACCGCATTTGGTCACTACCAAATGTCACTACTGTAATTTGGCCATAAATGTTACTTTCAAATATTGTCAAATCCACCAAACTCATATCGCATGTACCAATCGAATGACTTTGACTCAATTTTGACACTGTAATTCCAATACTTGGTGCTCCTATCGTCAAAGGAGGAATAATTCAACCAAAAACCGATGGATGCCAAAAGGAAAGGACCCCGTTTAAGTTAACTTTGATCTTTTTTGGATTCCTTGAACTGTAAACATGGGTATAGACACCAGAATCATGCTTCTTCTAGTCTCAGAGGCAGAGATCTGTATAAATCCATTTTTTGGCGGACATTTTGAATGGGCCAGCTTTTATCAATGGTCTCATTGAATCCTTGCCCCTAAAAATATGGGTGTACGAACGGAATTTTGCCTCTACGAGCCGTCAGGGGCCGAGATGTAGGCCAAAAATGGCGGAGGCGGCCATTTTGAATTCAAGATGGCTACCGCAACCCAGAATGGTCCAGCATTTTTATCAAGGGTATCATGAATTCCTAATACCCTAAAACATGGCTATAGACACCAGAATTTTGCCTCTAAGAGTGCAGGACGAGAATAGGACACAAGTAGGTCCGATGGCGGCCATTTTGGAAAAAGGGCGGGAAACAGGAGTACATCCCACGGTTCCATGTTAACATGTAAAATATCGTTCAGACAGGTCTCTTGAACAAAAATGGTTACCACTCGCGGAGGAGTTGGGGGGAGGCATTTTTCGCACATGGACTCATGGTCTATATGCTCATTCTTCTCACGGTATGTTGGGAAAGCCAAAGTAATCACAAAAGTCATCCATCTAGAGGATCGTCAGAAGATGCTGCATCCAGTTGACTTGACCAGCTCTACTCTCGTGGTTTCGAACAAAGTATTCTGGACAGCATATGATGTATTTCACAAATAGAGGAAGAGAAAATCTAGTGAAAGATGATCAGGGTAGACCTGAAATTTCAACAGGTCGAGTGGAGCCCATTATGTAGAGTTGGTTGTAGATAAGGTTACCAAAACTGAACGAGGAGAGGGATGATGGTGAGACAAGGAGGAATTGACTGTATGAACTTCAAAACATCACACGCGACATGTTCCGTTTCAAGCTTCGAGAGGTATGTTGAAGCCCTTCATTCCATAGTTGTTTGCCATTGTGGCAATGGCCAAAACTAGTGGCCAAAGGGAAAGTGTGGTATGACAGAGTTCCTGTTGGGAAAAACACTCTCTACTCGCAAACAAAGACATTTGTTTTCTGAACCTGGAATTTCACAGAAATATACCAACCCTTCGGGTTCGGGTGATAGGTCCGTAGCCAATACCTCGGAAAAAATAGGATTGGGCCTATTTCCCCTTAACCATGTAAGTATTTATATAAATCTTCTTTCACAACAATTTTCTTTTTCGGGGGGCATCCTGAAGCCAATATTGTCTAGCAGTTCAAAACGACAGGGCTTTCCCTCGTACGATACTAATACTTACTCCGCAGTACAATAATCCAAGTGTTACCACAGAAGGCTGTCTGGCGCAAATGCGACTTTTAAGACCAAAAACTAGATTTAAAAATCTTTAATTTTCGTGTGGGGTTCCAGTGGATTGAGCGCCTCGTCTCGCAATCCACAGGTCGTGGGTTCGATCCCACTGCGGCCAATGTTTGTGCCCCTTGATAAGGCAGCTTTACCTTATTACTCCTCCTACCCAGGTGTATCAATGGGTATCGGCATTTTCTGTCGGGAAGGTACCATAGTGTAGAGGAGGTGTAGGAGCGATCCCCCTAAAACCAGAACAAGAATATTATATGGTGGAGTCTGGCCCAATCGCTTCGAAAGAGAGATGGGCACTCCGTTCCTGTATCAGGTCCGTCCCCTTTACTTTTGACCCTTTAACCTTAAGTTTTCAAAAAAAAAAAGAAGCTCTATTGCCTCAAAGATTTGGCAAATGTCTTAATTTTAAGATCCTGACATACTATAAGAATATATGTATCATCACACGGATCTACACACGGCTCTCTAAATGTATAAGAGTGAAAATCACTCTTTCAAGGAAGGACCTAGGGACTAGTCCTTTGTTTGGAGGTTAAATTTCCCTCTTTTTGAGAGTGAATTCTGTTTAGAGTGACAATTCATCGATGAAAGTAAGGATTTTTCCTCTTTAAAGAGTAAATCACACTCTTACCAATTGATCCTATAGGCAGTTCTTTGAAAGATTGATTTTCACTCTTTTTAAAATTTAGAGATGGTTGTCCACAACATGTGGCATCGCAATTGTCTAAAATTTGCTTGTTTTTGTAGTGGTGTGCATTGGTAAACATGGCTTATTTAGTGCCAAAAATTCAAACCTTACTGTTCTTGGTACAGTTTGTCTCCGCCGTGATACCATTTTTTCACCCCCACACCACCACCCACCACCCCAGATGGTACAAACGGATGGATATTATCATTACATACATCGATTGATATTTTTTATTAGTAGTAGTAGTATTTTTATTTTATTTATAATTTTATTTTTTTCCTTCCCGCCTAGGTGGAAAGGCTCGATTTTGAAAATAAAAATTCTGCCTTGCCTTTTTCCTATGGCAGTTATTCTACATCAGTATTGTATAAATGAAGGAGAAGTTTTCTTAAAGTAGTAAGTGTAGATTTTTTTGTCAATCTGTTTTTTGGTTGTGACAAAGGGAAATTCAAGCGTTTTAATGCTTGTTTTATTTGCTTTATTTATTTTCATTGAATAACTGGAGGACTTATTCAGGTGCGGTTGATGTAATTGCGAACAATTATATGTACTGGTGGCTACTCCGGTACGCTCTAAGTATTTTTGGCCCGACATTATGCTTCCAGGACCAGCTGTTCCAGGACCATAAGCTCCTGGAGCAGTGTCCTGGAGCAAGCTGGTCTGGAGCAATGGTCCTGGAGCATAAATACTCTGGCATATTCTAGATCAAATATGCTCCAGGACATATTTTAAATACGCAACTGTCCAGGAGCATATGCAAATATGCGCCGGGAGCAAGTGGGAAATATCTAAGTCAAATACTGCTCCGACCCCCCCGCAATTTGCCATAGTGCTCCTGGACGCTTGCGTATTTCATATGCTCCTGGATATTTGCTTAGAATATTTTTTCCAGATATTTATGCTCCAGGACCATATGCTCCAGGACAGCTTGCTCATGACCATATGCTCCAGGAGCATATGGTCCGGAGCAGCCCGCCTTGTCCTGGACGCATAATTTCGGGCCAAAATCTCTTAGAACGTACCGGAGTAGTCCCATTCCATCATAAGTTGTCGCAATTACTACCGCCACCCTGAATAAAGTACTCAGTTATTCAATGAAAATAAATAAAGACCTAAACATCCATAAATACGCTTGAATTTCAACCTTGTCACATCCAATTAACAGATTGACAAAACAATCTCACTTACTAAGATTTTAATAGCAAAAAATATCCTCATTTCAAATATTGATGTATAATAAACTTGCATAGGAAACGCAAGGCAGATTTTTAATTTCAAAATTCGAGCCTTTGCCACCTAGCGGAAAAATAACATATATAATAAATAAAAATACTACTTACTACTAATAACAATCAATAGTAGTATGTAATGATAATACCATCGTTTTCCCTCTGGTGGTGGTGTTGGTGGGTGGGGGTGAAAAAATGTATCACGTGCGGATACAAACTGCTACCAGAGAACAGTAGGTTTGAGTTTTTTGGCCACTAAAATAAAGACATGTTGACCATGGCACACCACTACAAACCACGCAAATTTTAGACAATTGCGATGCCACATGTGTGTTGACCCCCACTCTCTAAATTTCAAAAGAGTGAAAATCACTCTTTCAATCCAAAGAATGACTATGGGATCAATTTTTGGAGTGATTTTACTCTTTAAAGAGACAAATCATTACTGCTTCATTCGATGATTGTCATTCTAAGTAAGAATTCACTCTCAAAGAGGGAAATTTAACTCCAACAAGGACTAGTCCCTATAGTCATTCCTTGAAAGATTGATTTTCACTCTTTACATTTTAGAGTAGCATGTGGTAGATTCCGTGATACCATATATCTTTAGATACTTCCGGATCTTAAAATTGACATTTGCGTATCTTCGAGCCAATAAGCTTCTTTTTTTTGAAAACTTAAAGGTACAAATTACAGTAAAGGGGAGGACCTGTATACAGGAACGGAGTGCCCATCCTCTTTCGAAGCGATTGGCCAGACTCCACCATATATATTGCTGAAATATAACGGTAAAATTAGCGGTCGTATGTGAAAATACGACTTTTTGCTTTCCATCACATACAGACTAATGACTTTGTAGTCTTTATATCAGGAATAAAATTGCACTTCAAACTCTGCACGGTTAAAACTTAAACCAGAATGTTTTCTTCATAATGCAAAATTAACAAGTAAATTGTAATTTTTTAATTCCATAGTAAGACAAAGGAAATTTCCCGGAGAATTTCAATGTCGATTTTCCGAAAACACATTCGTCGATAAGATACACATTATGTGATGTGGCGACGATATAGTATAGTATTAGGGATAGCCTTTCTTTCAGCTACTGATTCTTAGTAACCACCCCGCGGCAGAACAATGACTTTAGCCTGCGGTATAGGTACCAAGTGAACGAAGAATCCGGTGCGTGTAGGCGGCCTATAACTGGTTTGGTTATGAAACTATCGTAATCGAAAGGGGGAAAAAGGTATTAAAAAAATCAAACCTTATTTTTCCCCTTTTGACGAATTTTGTTCATGATCACTGGTATTCTAAAAACGTAGACAGCGGTAAAGGTGATCACCCAATCGTGTACCCATGTCTTTTGCCTCTTCTCCTTTGCGTGATGACACCAAGACGAGGTTTGGTAACGCGATATCGGCGGTCCTGAATCAAATTTCACTGACCCGCTCCTCTTGCCGACCAACTGGATTCCCATCAAGTCTAGCAATTGAGGCATGATACCGCTGCGCTCATCGATGCTGGATTTCCATCTGGAATGTCTCCATTTTTCATTCAAGATAGGCCGCACATCTGTAATTTCAAAACGAATAACGTGTATAACGCAAAGTAAAGAGCTTATCCCCCTTAAATCCATAAATGCCATTTTTGTCCCTTTTACAAAATGACAAAGAGGGACCCCTGCATCGTGTTTATGGGGAAAGTGCTCTATTCTAACAACAAGGTACCGCTAAACCTCTCCTCTTTTTGCGGTGATTGTCTCGTCGTTGTTATCATTTCCTCTATAACGGTAGGGATATGGAATAAAACCTAGGAAAAACACAAAGATAATAAGTCTCTTGACCTATATACTGAAAAGAACATCTAATGATGGACGTACTATGAACGTCACATATGACTACTCCATATACTACTACTCCCTGACCCTTTGTCCTCCCAGTGAGTTGAAAAGTGGTGTGATCTGGTCAACTCTTGTCCTCGATTTGTATCAGAAGACGGGTAATTTTATATTATTACCCCAGGATAAAATAACACTAGAGGGGTGTTAAGTTTTTGGAACAAAGACTGACGGTTTTTTTTTTTTTTTTTTGCTGTAAGTTGAGAACGACTGTTAGTTTAATATTCGTGAAAATTTCATAGCGACAGTTTCAATATTTTTTTTTTAACATTACCCCAAAAATCAAGTAACCTGCAGTACTCAATATTTACCAAAATGAGGAGCTGTTAACCATAGAAGTGGCACGAAGAACACATGGCAACTAACATTTTGTTGCAGTCACCATTTAATTGTCCAAAGTTCTTTCAGAACTCTCCTGATCGAATAAACTGTATTTACATATTACCGTATTTACCAACCTGCCTAAGACCCGGCTGGTTTTCATGTATTTCGTCTACTATTCTTCTTCTTCTTCTTCTGGAAACACACATAAGCTTAAAATACTTCTAGTGCCAAACCGCTTTGGGCCAATTTCAGCCAAAGCAATCCAGAGGACCAAACCTTCAATTGGTGTACCAGATTTGGGTTCAATTTTTGGGTGGCAAATCTAGAAATCTTCTTCTTCCCCGCAATTTAAGAGCTATAAACACCACCAAATCCTCATAATGAACCTCTAATCATGCTTCCATATTGGGTGTTTCACAGTAATGTTTCAAGTCAATGGGCGAGATAGGGAATTTTGTGGCAAATCGAGTATTGGGTTCGTTTTTTCAACTCTATAAAGCCCCGTCTTACGCCAGTATGAATGCGCCTAACCTTGGGTCGGCAAGAGCCAATTTATTTAGCTGGTAAAGCCTTACATCATTTCGAAGAAAAGGTTAAATCTACATACATGAGGAGCCAGAAATTTGTTAAGCGGTAAAGTCTTGCATCATTTCGAAGAAAAGGATAAATCTATTTAACATTATATTTACAATCGATATATCTCATATGTTTAAATGGTTTCCTAAATGACCGTATAATCACGTGAATCTCCGCTTCGTCGCCAATAACATAGTCCTTGTACGTTTTTTGTAGGGGGGGGGATTTATATTTTACACAGCGATCCCTTCCAATTCCCTACCGGTATTCAATCGCACTTGAGGTTGTTTTGGAAATCGCATTAAAGAATTATTGTCTGGCGAGTCGGCGCAGTCAAACAACGTGCCGTTCCAATGACGACAAATCACACCTGAAACTACAAAATGTTTTTCTTCGACTATGATGTAAACGAATTCGTATTTTATGGTATGGTACATGTCCCGGTGGAAGGTTTCAAACTGCTTTATGTATGTCGGTTCATGTTAGTCAAACAATAAATAAAAATAATATTCATGTTTGATTTTGTAGCTTAACATTAAGACCACACGTAGGGTGTCAACCGAGTTTTAAATAATACAACCCGAAAAAGTAAAAAAAAGCATCAGAAAGCCGATGATACAAGCGACACCAAACCGTGAAAATATTAACAGAAATCACACACTGTTCCCTTGTTTGAGCGTGTTTTGACGAGTAAATACAAAGCAACCAACAGCATGGATTTCAACCCCCACACGCATAATGTGACACATTTAATGAGCAAGATATGAATTCAGAAAACGGAAACGACGTAGTTAGAAATGTTTTTCAACGGTCATAATTTAATTGGCGAAGGGAAACTTAAAAAACGGTCTCCCAGACCTACACCTTTATTACAAATGAATATTGGGCAAAATTTGTACCTGATTTGCTATTTATCCTCATGGATGTGCCTTTTTAAACTGCCACCATTGACAATCATGCCTACATACAAAGAAATGGCGTTTTTAACGGTATTCTTTTGTTCAACTTCACTACTGAACTATCATTTACTATAGTAATTCAACCCAATCTGTCACCTCTAGTACTTTTTCCGAAGGTACTCTAACTGGCATTGATGAGTGGATATGCAATTGGATGGAAATTAAAAATTCCACCTAAATTTATGACGCAGCAGTCCGCTAGCAGAAAAAATCAATTATGTGCTAAACATCAATTCAAGTAACGTAAGGCCATTTAGCTACATTAACGTCGTAACTCTCAAAATTCTGACAATCGTATTGGATTTAATATTATTCATGTAACGGTGAGTTGGAACTTTACTGACTTTTGAGGCTTGGATCGGCCGTGTTTGGATATTGGATCGAGGGACAAAAGTCTTTGTACTCCTTCAGAGATTATCTTAGTTGTTCAGGCAGCAGGGAATCGAGCCACATATATTCTGCCAGCCTACAGTCTCCCAACTTATTTGACGCTGTCCAAAACTTTACGCTGCGATGACACATGGGTTGAATCTACTATAGTAAAGGTAAAAATAAACCAAAGAGGTCATATAGATAAGAGGCAAAACGTTACGTCCATCTTTAGAATTCATCGTCTCGCATGTTTTGCGACCACAAGAAAACAAGAGTACCACCAATAGAAAGCCATGGCTGCCTCCGCTTCTTTCTTCTTCCACATACTGGGGTTTTGCCCGCTTGCATATACACTAATCGTAAGTGATACAAATTGATGTTGTGTTAGAGGTGGCCAGGTGAATAATATAGTGCACCTTGATCATTGTGCTCAGATAACTCACATTCACTCGCTAGTGCTTAGGCGCGCTTAGGTGAAAAGATGTTATTCATTGAGGCGGTTTTATTTAAATCAAGACGACTGGACGTTTCTTTTTCATTCGTTGTGTGGCCATGGTAGGACAAATTTTAACCACCCAATAGCACCCAAATCCAACAACTGATATTTTGGCCGGATTGTTTTGTATCGAATTGACCATATGTGTGTATACAAGCATCCTAGTGTGGGTTGGTATGTCATGAAACAGTCCCGTAGGATTTTGGGTGCTAAAGTTGATTTTCTTGCTGTTTTTCATTCAAATAGGGACCAGAACAGTCAGAAAATTATGTGTGGCAATTTTCGGACTGCTGCCCCCTTCCTCAAGGGGGAATGTTACTACAGGAAAAAACTTATAATCGAGTCAGCTTTAACCAGGCTTAAGCAAAATTGTGTTTAATGTACATTACACCATGTTCTATCTCCTTATATAGAAAAGTACTATATTTTTCCCTAGGTTACGACCATTTAGTTAAAGCGCTATACCCCATATGGTTCAAGGTCATCCTGGGGTAAAATTTACCCAATGCCATATTTCTTGAACACTGTTGATAATTGTTTTGGTATTTTCTCACATGATCCAAAAATTGTACTATTTTACAGTGTGTGTGACATTTGGGTTGGCTAATCATAGCAAAAGATGTCGCAAGGGTCTACAATGGTCTATGGGGGTCACCATAACTTTCCCTGAATTTGGCAATGGGGATATCAAAAAAGATCAATTAAAATGCATTTCTGTTTCAGTATGAACCCAGGAATCATTTTGAACCACTTTCACAACATCGGAGCATTTAACCCCCAGGGTGACCTTGAACCATTATGGGGCTATACCGCTTTTAACTAAAGGTTGGAACCTAGGCAAAACATATACTTTTTTCTAATTCTTTGACTAGACAACGCGTTAGGTACATTAAAACACATTTTGACTCGAATATACGGTTTCCCTGTACTAACATTTTCCCCCTTGAAGAAGAGGCATCCGTAGGAAAATGCCAACCCCCATCATTTTCTGACAGTTTGGGTCCTATTGAAACCCAACAGCAACACAATCCATTTTAGCATGAAAATCCTACGGGAATACACACAAACCCACACAAACCCAAACTAATATTCAAATGATTCAAAGGTCAGCGCCATGCACGGACGACTGGTTGTTGAATGGCCCTCACCCCTTGATATACAACAAATCGAGTCTTAGAGTCCATTAAACTTATGGATGAACCTAGAAAATTGGCAACAGAAGTTTTTTTTTGGTTTCATCTTGTTTGTAGTCCCCCCACTGAACATCATATCCAAAATCTGCCAAAACAGACTTTCGGAAAGTGCCTAATTAGCATAACATCCAAAATGGCCCGCCACAGACATCTTTCAAGCCTGTATCTCTAAAATGATTGGTTTTAGACCCCATAAATATATTATTAATAGATAGAAATATGATACCAAAGAATCGGAGCAGCTGGTTAAAAAAACGTTTATGACGACCTGTGACGTCATCATGCAAAATTTGACGTCATTTACGTCATAAGGATGACTAAAGAACGCATGACGTATCTATGATTTTGGTGTTGAATGACGTAAACATGCTATAAAACAACAACCACAGCAGCAACAACAATAACAACCACAACATAATATAATAATGATAACAATAAGCATGGTTTATATTGCGCTAAAATAACCAAATACCTCTCAGTGCAGCTGCCCTTATTGTGAAACCGCTACAAGCCTGTTCGTATATCGAATATGTCGACAAAAAACGGAAAACGATAAAAAATACAGAAACATTTAGATGAGATTTGTAACCATGGTATTTCACTCCTCTTCATCATGCAGCATAAGTTTTTTATATGGCCAGGTCTTGAATTTGGGCCTGCTCTAGGGTGGGCTGTTTAATATTCCAATAAGCCCTCATTTTAAAGTTTATTAGCTTTAATCGTTACTAAATTTTCTTGATATCAGACTTTGAAATAGTTAAAATTAAGACTTTTGAGTAAACGAAGGTGTGAGGGTGGAGCATTGGGACACGGAGATTGGGGGACAGATTGTATTCTTTTAAGTCTATGGGATATTATGAAGCTTCAGCTCTTATTGTTTTTTCTTTCATCTAACAATCATATAATTATTTGAATTAATTTATCCGATTAAACTAATTAACTGCCCTATTTTAAATTTTTTTTTGAGACGCATAAATATGTTTGTTGAGAGACTCTAATTAAAGAAACTTTAATAAAAGTAATTAATAGTATATAATGTGACACGATAACCACAATATGAGAAAACAATGTTATTCATCCCATTCTTTTCTACCATTCATAAGATACAACTTAAAACGAATGAATGCAATTTCACTTCAGTTTAATGCCTAGTAAAATAGACTAACAGTTTTAATGAAGCGCAAATTTCATAGGTGAAAATGGTTCTGTTTTTTTACTCATAAAAACACTTTGTAATCTGTCCTGTTTTAATTAATCCTTCTACTATTACAGATTTAAATATTCAGGTTTTGGTACATTTTGGTGACCCACTTTCTGCAACCCACTTTTTTCTGCACCCAGTTTTGCTCAGAATTCAGCAGCCTTGATGGAAAAGTGCCCGTGGACTGTACTTATTCCGTAAAGGCCTGCTGAATTCGAGCAAAACTGGGGTGCAGAAAAAGTGGGTGCAGGCAAAGTGGAGTCACAAATTGTACCAACACAAATTATCATTAAACTTACAAAATGACTGTTCTTGATTTACTAATCAATCAACTTTATTCTTAATTAACAAGTGAAGAACCAGAGTGTAGTTATGAGGAAAGCTGCTATATCGAAACAATGAGACATTAATTTGAGATTATATTATCAGAAAAATAAATTCAAATCCGAAAGAAGAAATGTCTACTTTAAAGAATGGTTATATTAAACATGGTGTTATTCCTTAATTCCATATGAACTGTGTTGATGCTTTACATGTGAGTTGCCATTTGTATCCGCGACACGGTAAATTCATTACTTGTCATACAGTAAAAACAATTTTCACAAGGTTAAAATCCCTATTGTTTTACATTTTATTAAGGTATTGGATTTACTTTGCAAATACTTGATTATGCTTCAGCAGAAGCTACTCAAAAATTCTTGTCAGGCATCTTAGAGGACTTTTGCAATAATTGCTATTTTTGATGCCATTTCGTTATTACCATTGCTCCCACAATCATAAGAGTACCACTTTTTTACTTTTTCATGATTTTGATCAATAACTGTAGCCCTACGGCAATTTTGATAGCATATTCAAAGATTGGAAAATGTATACTTGTTCATATGCTAGTATATGTATATGGGGAAGTTATAAAGGTTTAAGCTAAAAATGATGCGTGATATTCGAAATTTGCTACGAAACGCAACCAAGCCCCACTTCAAGACGCCTGGTCATATCGATGTTTTAATCTTGTTTCAGTACGCCTAACCTAGCCTACAATATCTATTTTCGTTGGCAAATCTTAGAACTCCACACGTTTTCATAATTATTTTATGCACAACTGTCCTAAAAGAAAATGTTTGAAAAAGGTGCCGGGGGGGTCTGTCAATTTTGTTTGGGTAGTACCTGCTCCAGACTCAAGAAGTGGACCCGAACTTATACCTCTCCTTCTTGGAATATAATGACCATATTTATACCGACTCAAGAAGTGACCCGAACTTATACCTCTCCTTCTTGCAAAATATGACCCATATTATACCAAATTGGGACCAATGGTTCTTTTCATGAACCCATATTTTTATACGGCATAGCCTGATAAATGAAAAAACCCATACTAATACCATCATAAGAAATGGACAAACAATTCACACCAGTTCTTTTTCACGGTATGTATCCAAATTCATTATTTTGAAAGAAAATTACTTCCATGTATCATCATGTTCATGTTAAAACATGTTTTAACTCAATAATGTTTCATCTATTAACATAGATTTCATTACAGTTTTGTTCAATTTGATGTTCAACTATTTGCTAACACCGATATTATACCATTATTGTGTGAAAACAAAGGGGTCATAATTATAACAGTGTGAAAAAAAGGGGTCATAGTGATACGGACCGGTCTGAATTGCGACCCTACCCAGCGGCACGTCTCCGTCTAGGCGTTGGTACTAGAACCCCCCCCCCCCCCGGGAAAAGGTGACGCTACATACAAAGCCGGAACAGGTGACGAATTCAGCATAGGCCTAAGGCTAATTTTGCGGGCACTGTTGTCGAAAGTGTCGATGTCGGTCATTTGCTTGGTGAATTATGTCGACAATGACAAAATGCTTGCCGATACCAGCACTCACTTTTTAAATCGTAATCTATTTACAAAAACAGCTCCCAAATAGCGCTTGGGTCGACCCAAAGCAATTGGGAATTCCTGCACACAGTAGATCCGCCCACAGTAGATCCACCTACAGTAGACCCACCCTCAGTAGATCCGTACATAGTAGATCCAACTACAGTAGATCCATGTGTTTTATGTGGTCACTGATGTACAACCTGGAACAGCCTGCTTTTCTAAGTCCTTATACTTCCCCATGACGTAATAATACGTAATAATTTACGTCATATTTGTGTGGGTTTACGTCATAGACCCCGTCATAGTCCGTTTTTAAAAGCAAGCTTATTTGATTCTTTGGTTTCATATTTGTATCTCTAATAACAGATTTGTGGGGTCCTAAACCAACCATTTTTAGGAGATACAGGGCTCAAAGTTGCCTTTTTGTGGCGGTCCATTTTTGGATTTTGTCTAATTAGCCCACTTCCCGGTGTCTGATTTGGCAGAATTTGGATATAATGTTCAGAGGGGTTATTGTACCAATATTAAACCAAAAACCTTCTGTTGCATTTTTTCGGCAGTTTCATATATTATTGCTATGCTTTACTAGTCTATTATGTTGTAAGCTCTTGCAGTGGCGCTGCGGTGTAAGCGATAAGCATTATTGATTTTATACTTTAAGGTGTTAGTCTGTTGTTTTGTCAGTCGAGTCCGTGGTGGCCCCCCCCTTTCGGCATATTAAAATTATGCTATTATTCCAGTTCTGTTGGTCATATCTCTTTATTTTTGGTTATGTAGGCTAACGGTCCCCCTGACCATTGAGCGAAATGGAGTTATGATCAATCTATAACTGTGTACAACGAGACTTTTCCTAGTTCTTTTTAAGCGATTTTCCAGGGGTTTGCGCCAGGTTAAAGGTTTCTGAGTGGATCTGAGTGTCATCTTGATAAACTTATAAAGCTTATCGTAGAAATTAACAGGCGGTTTTCTTAAATTGGGTTAATGGCAATAAAATTGATACTTGTCTCTTGTAAAATCACTCTTACTGGTGGAATGCAAAGCATTAACTCATTCTTTTCTTTTAAAAACGTAAAATACAGTGGTATTAATCACAAAGGAATCTAAAATATATTTTCACACTATTCTAACACATACATCACCCTTTTTTAATTCTATTGTTTGTGAAAACGCCTAAAAATTGCAGAACCTTTACACTCTGAATATTTTCAAGATAAGCTGCAGGAGATAAAAATGTCAAAAAACACTAACGATTCATTTTTTCAAGTATAATACATTTATATAAAATCTCAATTTTGATAGCCCATGGACCAAGATCTTCATTCACTTATATCAATGTTAAGAGCAAAAGACAACCAAAAAATTACCTGAATATATATTACCGAAAAAAGTCGACTTCCGAATACTTTAATTTCAGAAACATGTTTCAAACTTCCTAAACACTTTGCTTTATCTTAATAGTTAAAGAACACATCACGTTTGAGGTCAACAGCGATACAAAACAACGTATTAAGATACACACACACCAACTAAAGTTATAAACTGTTCGTAGAACGGGAATTTTTTGCCAATTGACCAACTGCTACTTGCACAAAATAAGGAAATCTACCAAAAAAAAAAACGTTGGCAACGCAAAAAAGGCCCCAAGTTTTTAAAAAGAGTACGAGCCATAAAATTGATAAATGTAAAGTAGCGCCAAGTATACTCAAGTGCGTATGCCCCATTGGCAACTGGGTCCCATTTCTTCTACAATGCACACGAAAATCCCCTTTACCACCTATCCAACCTCCATACAGTCTAAATATAAATTTATAGATTTTTCATGCTAGAGGCGCTGATGAAATACCGAGTTCAAAACTTTCCCTTCTTGGAGGCAACCCGAGCAGCGGGAACCTTCCTTTGTTCTTTGAGGGTATCTCAGGGAAAGACTAGTACAAAATAAGTACCAGAAACAGACGTGACCTTGACTCATAAGGAGCGACCCTCCAGTTTGCAACGATACGCTTATCGGACAGTTGAGGTACGATAGAGGCACGACAACGTCCACGATATTTACTCGCCCTCAGCAACACAACCATGGGCACAGCTATTGTTACCGTATCTCGCTCCCGTATTAGACCCCCAATTACCTTGGCTCCAGTCATTCCGTTAATAATAACTTTCAAGTTACACAGTCTTTGTTTATCGCGAGTTTTTATTATGCCGATTTCAGTACAGGTTAATCGATTTTCGGTTATATCGAAATTTAAAAATTCAAAATGGCGGACACAATTCAGGTCATGTTTTTACTCACCCCTGACCTGTTTAACTCAACTGTGACGCAATTTGATATGTTTATAATTCTGCATATTTTCGACTTTCTATGCTGAAAAAAATACGGGATTTTGGTGTAAAATGAGGTAGATATGAAAGATTTTCCGCGGCTGATCCATTTTACCAACCCCATTCCAATTGGGATTTACAACATTAAGCTGGTTTTCAGTTCCATTATTTTGGTCTGAATATGGTGGCGAACAAAATCGTTCCCTGATAGCCGTGAAAGCTTTCAAATCTACCTCAATTTTCTTTCACATCCAATTATTTCATATTTCAAGCATATAAATATGGCAGATCAAGGAAAACAATCAACATGCCTCACAGTTAATTAAACCGGTCCAAGGGTCAAATTTTGTGTTTTTTTTCGTGCACATTTTTTTTTTCGAAGTGGGCATTTGTACCGGTGGCGGTGCTAATTGCTGCTAACAATTTCGTCGTATTCGCACCGGCGAAAAATGGGCTGTCTACGCAACGTTTGACCTGAGCTAGTGTCTATTTCTTTCTTTCCGCCGCGGCAACTTTGATTATCCTATTGTCTCATACATTAGTTTTGGGAGTCGAAAAGATTTTTTTGTAGAAAGACACAGTAGGCCTAAACTTTCTTATAACCTGAACGATATAACTCTATCTTATAACTCTAGGGGTAGGAACTGTCAGCTCGGCCAGGTACTGTCTTGTTATTGAAAAAATGGAAATTAACAATGCCTTGTGATTAGATAGAGGGAGCAATATTTGTGGCAATACTTTGAACATGTTATTTGCTGATTTTTTTTTCTATGACCGAGAGGTGAGAAAGGTTTGTGTATTGTTGTTTTTTTGTGTGTTTATTAGCGTTTATTTATTTCTTTTATTTTTTTGTGGAACAAAAAATTGCCAATTTTGGATGACATGTTAATGTGGTTGTGTGTGAATAGGCCTATGAGTACCAACATAACGCATCGATATATAACTATAATATATAATTATTTAACAATATAACATAATTAATTTTTAAGAAAATTTCTCCAATGTGGTCGGGCTACATTAATCTAACACATCGCCTTAGTTGTCCTATTGGCCAAAAACAACTAATAAAATGAAATTTAAATAATTAAGTAAAAACTAATTACAATTCAATATTTTTTTACAAAATAACAAGCAATTAAAAATTAGGCCTACATAAAACATATCAAGTAATTAAAAGAAGTATAATGATAAGTTAAAAAACAAATTACTAAAATATAAGCAATTCGAAAAATAATATCAAGGGAATGAAGAAACAATAATACAAGTTCATCATACACTACAGTAAATGAAAATAACGCAATAAACAACCCAATATTAAAATACAAATGAAATAAAATAAAAGTAAAACGCAATAAAACCATATAAAAGATGAAAACAAAATGAAAATACATTATAAGCATAAAAATATAATTTCGAATTAACAAAAGTTTTCTCCTTCACAACACCGCTACTGTGCGAATAACAAGAAAGTTTTTCTTATTCACACGGCTTACGGTGCGAATTACAAGAAAAGTTTCTTATTCACACCGCTACTGTGCGAATTACAATAAACAGTGTTTCTTATTCACACCGCTATAACTGTGCGAATCACATAAAAGTTTTCTTATTCCCCCCGTTACGGTGCGAATACAAGAACAGTTTTTCTTATTCACACCGCTTAGGTGCGAATTACCGAAAAAACTTGCTTATTCACCCGTCCCGGTGCGAATAGACTCTTCTTTTTTTTTTTTTTTGATTCACTCTGCATATCTGGTCGTGTAAGTTTTACAGTTGTACACGGTGCTGGATATTTTTTACAACATAATAGTACACAAACTTTTCGAGCTGAACGCCCTTTGAAAAGTGTGATGATATACCACTCTAGCAAAAGCGATAACGGAAAAAGAAATAAAAAGCGTGACTGCCCCAGACACAAGGGATATTCAAAACGAATGAAAAAAAATAAACATCCACTGTTTTTGGCTAACACTTTGTTTACAAAACCGCGAAGTGTGAAGGTTGCCAAAACGTAGATGTACAGAAGCCACTAAAAAACTACAAAATGTGGACAAAGTAGCACCAACAAAACCTTCAGATTAAAAGTGGCAAGTTTTTACTATTTAAGCCGTTGGGTTGAACAGTGCCAATTTGAATATGAGTCTAATGCTTCAGTCCATAGCCACATGGATACCCACAATATCCCCGAACCTGGTACATACCGTTGTGTCGTACACGTTGCACTATTGCGCCAATGTTTCCATGGACACTCAATGCTTTCGCATTCGTGCTGCCAACTTGTGGGTATCCATTGCGTATCTCGTCAGGATCTTCAAGCTTTCATCGAATACGTGCATCACATATCATGAATCTATTTCATTTCACCCACATGAAGTTCTGACACCAACAGTGTCTCTTTCTTTCCCGGATTTAAAGTTGTCTATTCACTATAATTGCATCGCCACTTCATCCATTGCAAGGTAAACAGATTCTCACAACTTCGTCGCTATGAATCAAGTCATCCACCCCCTTGCAGAAATTTTCCATATAGCCACTCCTTAGAGAAAACGTTTTTGAATCACCAGACTTCTTGGACGGCCCATTGACAATGCTATAACTTCTTACATACACCAATGGGGCTGATCCAAAGATTTACTCTTCGGCCCTTGACAAATTCAGATTTTCGAAAGGGACGAGGTGTTCAGAATCTGATAAAAAACGTGAAACGCACACCCCTTGTTCTAACCTATCACCCGCACAATGTTCCCATTCGCAACATAAGTTAGAATTCTCGGATTCTCCAACTCGCTATTTCTGCCAAAAGCAGTAATCAAGACCGCCGTAGCCGTGAGCATAGAACTCTATTCAAACGGCTTAAATAGTAAATTTGACACTTTTAATCGTATTTTTTTTTATTTTTTTGTTTTTGGTCGACTTTTGTCTACAATTTTGTAAGTTTTTTCATGTTGGCTTCTGTAGCTACTACTTTGCTTATACATATTGTAGAGCATAGAGCAATATTGTCTACACAATTCAGCTTAGGAGCTGGTACCCTGGGTTTCACGCCACAGGCTACATCATCAGCCAACTCACGTTGCTTGAACTGCATCTACGTGCAACACGTTTCTCTTCTTCGAGCCAAACGCAAGGTTTGGCTGCGGCTGAAAGCTTTCTTTTAGTCCGATGGACATGTCCTTCTATGCTGTTGTTTTGGTATGTCTCCCATCGGGGGCTAGGGAAAACCAGGTGAAATTCATAATGAATTATTAAACCATATAATCGCCTGTTCCCACAAATAAAACTGGCACATTTTCCTTGAAAAAGAATAAAATTGTATCACTTTCAATTTCATTCCCTTCCCCTATATCAGTGACTAGTGGATACACATAGATTCAGCAAACAATGGAGTTAAGATATTCACTCACACCGGCCCGGTATTCGGTGTAGAAAAACACTTCAACTTTCCCTTTCATTCTGGGAGTGCCAGAACCAATTGCTATAAATTGTGTCGTGCACGAAGAGATTTCAGCTGTTACGCTCTCCAATTTAGACTGATTACTTTCAAGGACAAATAACTTAACCTCATTTCACAGATAAATAAAATTGAGCTTCTATAGTGCGTGTTCAATTAACTTTGGCCATATTTTTCATCATTTATGAAAAGGAAAAGCAGGAACAAACATCATGAGAGACTGTTGCTGGGTCAAGCTTTGCCTAACAACTTTTGTGAAGAACCAAAATCCGTAACTTATTTGCTTAACTTCAATTTCTATTCATTTTGCCGAGTTTTCATAAGAAAATTAATGTCACAACGACCTATATATTATAATTTACACTGGTTAGTGTGTTTGTGGAGAGAAGACGGGTATTTGTCACTCAAACCCGAACGTGGTAGTGGTAACACCTGGCTAAAACAATGGCCTGCATACCCGGCCCATTGTAATATCTTTACTCATGTTAGCTGAAGTCTATACGTATCCATTGGTCTCTGATTTGGAAAAAATCGAGGTGACATTTTTATATATTTTTAAGAAATTTGCCAGTTGCATGTGCGGGAACAGACAGTTTATGTGATGAATAATTTATTATAATTACCACTGGTTTTTCCCTTACCCCCAGATGGGGACTACAGAATTTTTTATACAGTTGGGTATTGTCCACGTCCCATTGTCTAATTATATGCGATTTGTTGTTCTTAGGTATGTTGGTTAATTTTCTTTAAATGCTTTCGTGGTAGGAATTGTTGATAAGCGAGTCTGGGTAGTCTATTCTATTCATTTATTGTCTTTTGAAAAAAGGCGGTTTTTGTAACAGTCCTTTTTGCAATTATCTCATGAATGATTTATTATTGTTATGACGAGTAGGACGGATGGCTGGGTGTTAGAAGCTTTCTCGAAGGAATGGCAACCTTGTCGTTGATATTTTTATAATGAAGGGTTCAGTCTTGCAGCTTGTCTACGGAGTTCTAACTTATCCCAATCAAGTTCACAGCCAGCTTGTTCAGTCACGCTGGTTTTTTGAGACAACAGTGGTTATGTGGTCATCCCATTTAAGACTGTTTGTTATGTGAACCCCTAAATATGAATGTGATGCATTTTTTTTTTTATAAAACATTGTTCCCAGTTTTATAATAGTAATGTAGTTGCAGACGGTCTGATGGAGGAGCTTTCCTGCTTTCGTTTGAGGACATATCATTTTTGGATGTTACATTTCATTTGGCAAAATTGTCCTGCCAGGTGTACAATTTATCAAGATCGCTTGTACAGAACACATAGTTGTCGGGGATGGGGCTATACATGCTGGGTTAAACCAATTATTTTTCGTTTCCTGGTTTTTTTGTGTTGTTTTGCTCGGGGTGGGTTTTTTTGTTTATTTGATATGATCTTGTTACCCACTTGTTTTGCGTGCCTGGTTGTATGTTGGGGCTGTTTTATTAAAAACCTCTTCATTGGAAGATAAATCAGAATACGTTTTGCTATTGAAGGTTAGATGGTGTTTGAGTACTGATGGTGGGCGGTTTGATCCGGACACGTTGATGTATATAGGGGGTTAACATTAGGTTTTCTGAATGCCCCCTTAATGTATACCATGTTGAGGTCGAATTAATGTCCTAGGCAGTTTCACTTGTGTCAATTGCTGCACGAGTGAAAGCAGAGTGATTGGAGTTAATCATTTGGCTATGACGCCATGAGGCGGAAACCGAGGGGACAGCTCCTAGATGTTTGGGTAATATATATCATAGGTGGCTAAAAGGTAGCACAGTACCACAGGTGAAAGTATTTTTTGTAATGTAATTACCATAAGGTCTATAAAAGAAGAACAAGTCCAATTGGAATACAGATCAGAGAAGAAAGAAAGCCTTAAAAGAGCACTCGCCGGTAATCGAACCCGGTCACTTGCGTACACATGGCAGGCGTGATAATCATCTACACCACGAGTCCTACACGGCTTTAGAAACAACTTTTGAGATATATAGCTATAGATCTATATTATGAAGGAGGTTGGCTCCGAGACAGTATATTTATATTGAGATTTCAAGGTTGTGCTTTGCGGTTAAGTTAATATATAAGCATATAGGTGCTAAAGGTACGCACATTACCCCCACATTTTAAAGTATTTATAAAATTACCCATGGGTCCTATAAACAAGAACAAGGAAAGAAATAAAGATCAGAGGAGAAGAAAGCCGCAAAAGAGCACTCGCCGGTAATCCCAAAGGTTAGAATGGAAATTGCTTGGCTTGGAATCATACCTTCCTTTAAATCATAATCGTGATTTAATGATCCTACTTTGCTCACCAACTGAGACAATAGCTTGTGACGAGACCATAGTCCACTCATATAAACACCAACAAGCATAGAACTTGAAGAAGAGGTTCCAACTATTGGTTTTAAACTTTCAGAGCATAAAGAACAAGGTTTGCTGAATAGAGGCATGATTAATAACTCATGACCGCCCCTACTTATCCAGGCACAGAACCTGGTTATCAAAGTAACATATCAACTCCAGAAGTGGGATACCCAGTTTCTTAACACTGTCTATCGCAAGACAGACAGGACGGACATGGCGGGTATTATTTGCGCACAAGACGGAATTTGATCGTGACCCACCTTCAAGGCTGGACACAAACAATGCGAGATTTTGTGGAACCGGTTGAAATCAAAAGGGAGACGGACATTGTTATTGGAACGTACTATAAACCAAAACACAATCGACGGCGAAAGTGTTAAAACGCACTCCAGACCTCCCCCTCGACAAGGATGAGTTTTAATCACAGACAACTGACGTTAGCTTAAACGGTGAATGTTAACCCACCCACATCGACTGGATCACAAACACTATCACCGAGAATCCTGGCCTCTAGTGAGGTAGGCAGACCGTTACTTAAGACTGTTGAAGAAAACGGTCCTGCGAAAGATGGTACAAGGGCCACGCAGAGTCGGAGAAACATGTCTTGGGACTTCCGTTTGTAGGGTGGGGTGTACCAATACAGGTGACAGCGGGGGGGTGCTTAGGGTGGGAGACGTGCTTGGAAGGCGGTATCACCGGGAATAAGTGATCACCACTGTTTAATATTGAAGTAAATCTCAAGCCAGGCCGTAAGAAACTACCAACACGGAAAATTCTACCAAATCAAAACCAAAGCTGATCAGGACAAATAATTCAATGATCTGATACCCTTCAATACACTATACAACTACGTCAAAGATAAACCACTTCCAGTTCAAATAATGACAAACTTGAAGAAGCAATTCACGAGACCATCGACAAGCATGTCCCAACTAAAATTTACTTCAAACTGGTATTCACTACCATGGTTTTTGGACGTACAGAAAGGGATTATTCATACACCAAACAAAGACGTAAACATTAAAGCAAGGCGAGAAACCAACGACCCAAAGACATTGGGCCGACTACCTCTAAGTGCTGTAAAGAGCTTAAAAAAAGCCTTAAGAGTGCTAGATAAAAGTATATCGACTCCCACCTCCATCACGCTTTTTGGCGAAAAAACCCAAGCGTTTCTTGGGGATTCATCAAACGCCTTCCGGCAAGACCGAGTTGGCATCGCCAGACCTAAAGATAGTTAATAAATTGGTTACTGCTAGTAGACAAAAAGGCGAAGTATTTGGAAAGATCAATTTGGCCAGCGTCTTCACAGAGGAAGAGAAATCTAACATACCAACCATTGGGACCAGTCCACCACCCAACATACCTCAAATAATTCCTGTCCCTGTAGAAGGGTACAGAAACTGCTTGTCAACCTCGATCCAAACCCAGCTGCTGGCCCGGATAACTGGCTCCTTTGGGGATGCCTGAAATGGCGGCTCCAGCCATGCGCCAATGCTGACAGACATTTACCAATCATCCATCCGCCCAAGGAAACACCCAAGACAATGGAGGGAGGCAAATATCACACCCGTCTACAAAAAGGGAGACAAGACAAAAGCAGAAAAAATTACAGACCAGTCTCACTAACCAGTGTACCCAGCAATTTACTAGAGCACATCATTCATTCTCAAATTATGACCTATTTCGACCAGATAATATTTTGACAAACAGTCAACATGGGTTTCAGAGCTCAGCACCAACT